>CADCXT010001865.1:0-209308 GCA_902806775.1 Microtus agrestis | reverse complement strand
ATGAGGTTGAGTTTTGTTTTGAGATCTGTGGAAAACTGTGTTGGGATTTTGATGGGATTGCACTGAATCTGTAAATTGCTTTTGGTAAGATTACCAGTTTTATTATGTTGATCCTACCTAGTCAAGAGCATGGGAGATCTCTCCATTTTCCGATATCTTCTTCAATTTCTTTTTTTCAAATACTTGACATTTTTTTCAAACAGATCTTTGCTTCTTTCGTTATCATTACTCTAATTTATTTTATGTTTTTTGTGGCTATCGTAAAGCGTGATGTTTCTCTGATTTCTTTCTCAAGTATTATCATTTGTGTATGGGAGGGATACTGCTTTTTTGAGCTGATCTTCTATCCTGACATATTACTGAAGCTGTTTATCAGCTGTAGGTGTTCCCATGTCAAATTTTTGGGTTCACTTATGTACACTATCATATCATCTGCAAATAATGAAAGTTTAACTACTTCCTTTCCAATCTGTATCCCCTTGATCTCCTTTTGTCATCTTATTACTCTAGCTAGAACTTGAAGTAGTATATTGAATAGATATAGAGAGAGTGGACAAGCTTGTCTTGTTCCTGATTTTAGCAGAATTGGTTTGAGGTGGTTTTTTATTTTTTCATTTAATCTGATGCTGGCTGTAAGCTTGCTGTATATAGCTTTTATTATGCTTAGAAATGTTACTTGCATCTCTGATCTCTCTAAGACCTTTAATTATAGGAAGTTTTAATTTCTTTCTTTATTCATTGACATGTGGGTGATTCAGCTGAGCATTGTTCAATTTTCATGAGTTTGTAGGTTTTCTGCATTTAGTGATGTTTTTGAATTCTAATTTTAAGCCATAGTGATCTGATAGGAAACAAGGTGCTACTTCAATTTCTTGAAACTTTTGAAGTTTGCTTAGTGACTGAGTATGTGGTCAGATTTAGAGAAGGTTCCATAGGTGCTGAGAAGAAGATGTTTTCTTTTATGTTTGGTCAGTATGTCTTGTAGATGTCTTTTAAGTCCATTTGATTCTTGATTTCTTTTAGCTTTCTTATTTCTGTTAATTTTCTGTCTGGCATACCTTTCCATTGGTGTGAGTGGGATGTTAAAGTCTCCTCCTATTTGTGTGTGTTCTTTGTGTGATTTAAGCTTTAGTAATGTTTCTTTTATATATGGGGACTCTCTTGTATTTGGGGCATAAATTTCAGAATTGAGACCTCATCTTGATGGATTTTTCGCGTGATGAGTATGAAGTGTCCTTCTTCATCTCCTTTGATTGATTTTAGTTAGAAGTTTATTTTGTTAGATATTAGGATAGCTACATATGCTTGTTCTTAGGTCCATTGATTGGAAAATCTTTTCTCAACCCTTCACTCTGAGGTTGAGGTATATTTCTTGCATTTAACAGAAGGATGGATTTTGATTTTGTATCCATTCTGTTTACTCCTTTGTTTTTATAGATGAAGCGAGTTCTCTGACATTAAGATACATCAATGACCAGTGATTTTTTATTTCTGTTATTTTTTGGTGGTAGTCTTTGTATGTATTCCTTCTTTGGGGTTTGCTGGTGTGAGATGAGGTTACCTGTTGCATGTGTGTTCGTGCATATGACTAACTTCCTTGGGTCGGAGTTTGTCTTTTAGTACTTCCTGTAATATTGGATTTGTGGATAGGTATTTTTTAAAACTGGTTTTGTCATGGAATATCTTGTTTTCTCTGTTTATAGTTATTGAAAGCTTTGCTGGGCATAGTAGTCTGGGTTTGCATTTGTGGTCTCTTAATGTCTGTAGCACATCTATCTAGGATCTTCTGGTTTTCAGACTTTTCATTTTGAAGTTGGTATAATTCTAATGGGTCTGCCTTTATATGTTACTTGACTTTTTTCCTTGGCAGCTCTTAATATTCTTTCTTTATTCTCTATATTTAGTGTTTTGATTATTATATGGTGAGGTGTCTTTTTTTTCTGGTCGAGTTTATTTGGTGATCTGCAAACTTTTTTTACTTTTGTAGGCTTATCCTCCTTTAGGTTGGGAAAGCTTTTTTCTATGATGTTGTTGTATATAATTTCTGTGCATTTGGCCTAGAGTTCTACTTTTATTCCTATTATTCTTAGGTTTGGTCTTTTCATGGTGTCCCAGATTTCCTAGATGTTTTTTGTTAAGGATTTGTTGACTTTCACAATTTTTTTGACTGATGAATCTATTTCCTCTATTTTGTCTTCAAATCCTTAGATTCTCTATTCCATCTCCTGTAATCTTTTGGTTATGGCTGCATCTGCAGTTCTTGTTCATTTACCCAGATTTCCCATTTCCAGAATTTCCAAGGTTTGTGTTTTCTTTATTGACTCTATTTCAATTTTCAAGACTTCAACTGTTTGAACTTTTTGCTTCACCTGTTTGATTGCTTGGTCTTGTTTTTTTTTTTTTAAAGAGTTTTTTTTTTATTTCTTCTAATTTTTTGCTTGTTTTTTTTTCTTCATTTCTTTAAGGGAATTTTTAATTTCCTCTTTAGGTGTCTCTATCATCTTCATAAAGTTATATTTTAGGTAATTTTTTTCTGTTTCTTCCTGCTTAGTATATTTAGGCTTTCCTGATTCAGGACCACTAGGTCTGGTGATGCCACATTGCTCTTTATGTTGTTGAATGTGTTACACTGCCCTCTGCCAATTTCTTCCTCCACTGGGTTCAGCTGTGCCTTTGCTTCCAGGGGTCCCCTGTCCTCTAATTGGTTAAGGTGGGGCCTGTGGCTTTGGTGGTCATTCTTCCTCTAAGTGCAGGCCCATCCATGCCTCTAGTGAACACTTGCATGGCGCTAGGGCTTCTCCAGGGGCAGTTGGGACCAAGGCTCTGGTGGTCATAGATGCAGTGGTGCAGTGGTTGCAAGTGTGGGGAGGTTATTCCTTGGTAACTGGGTTTGATGGGTAGGGTAGAGCATGGAATTTGTTTCCTAGGGCTAGAGCCTAGAGAGCAGAGCCCTCCAACTGGAAATCTAGGCACTCTCTTCTTGGACAAGTCTCTGGTGGTCACAAATGTGGTGGGGAATGGTTAAGAGTGTGGTGAGGTTGTTCAAGAGCCTCTGGGGTTTGGTGGGTGGGGGTGGGGCACGAGATGTGCCTATAGGGACTAGTGACTAGATAGCAGAGACCTTCAGTTGGGAACCCAGACACTTTTCTCTCCAGGGGCAGTCTGGACCAAGTCTCTTTTGTTCACCTATGTGTTAGGAGATAGCTAAGAAAGCTAACAGTCTTAAAACTGACTTTCCCTCTCCCAGTAATTAGCAATTGCCATAGGGATGCTATTTTATAGTTTATCTTTTAACTATAAAAGTATCAAACTGTACAGGTGTTTTGTTTGCATGTATGCCTGTGCAATGCTTAAGTGACTGGTGCCCATAGAGACATCAAATACCTGCAACTGGAGCTACAGACGAGTGTAACCTGTCATATGTGTGCTGAGGTTCTAATGCAGGTCCTCAGTAGTCAGTACTCTTAGCTGCAGAGCCCCCAATTTATCTTAACATTGTTTTGACGATTCTTTACATGCATACTTTATTGATATCATTTGTACTCATCCCTTTCTTTTTTAACGTTCTCAGTTGTGCCCCCGCACTCCCATTTAAATTCAAAATATTTGTTTGTAATTATTATTTTTACATACATAAAGAGCCACAGACATACAGCCTGTTGGGGTCATTTAGGGTTGTTCTTACGAATATGCATTTAAGGTTAGGCACATAGTCATAATGGCCAGAATCAGGAAAACAACTACCAGTGAGCATGTAGAAAAAGTGGAATCCTCATTCACTGTTTGTTCGATTTCAAACTGGTGTAGCCACTGTGGAAGTTAGTGTGAGGAATTCTCAAACAGCTAAAGGTATATTTCTTATATGACCTAGCTGTGCCACTCATCGGCATGATCCCAACAAATGAGACATCCTACTACACAGATTATTGCTCAGCCATGTTAATTGCTTCTCTGTTCACAAAATGCATGAAATGAATACAACATAAGTGTCCTTCAATACATAAATAAAATATATGAATATAGTATATGTGTATGATGGGGTTCTATTTAGCTCTAAAGAATTTTAAAGCCAGGGAAGGTTAAGGATGCTGGTAATCTCACTTATTCCTCTAACAAAACATGTTTTGTAAAATACAGTGGCATATATACATGAAATGTCATGATGAAATCATTTTTCTGCATACTAAGTTAAAAATAATTAAAAACATCAAAATTTGAGTCAGATATGTTTGGATTTTGAGCCAGCAGTAAGATTTAGTCCCAATATGTTGACTCTCTTTCTGTTGTTCAGGCATGCAAAAAAATTGAATTTGGCTCAGGGGTTAAGAGCACTGACTGCTCTACCAGAGGTCCGGGATTTCAATTCCCAGCACCCACATGGCGGCTCACAACTGTCTGAAGATCCTTCACACCAATGCACATAAAACAAAGTAAATACGAAATATTTTAAAAAAATTAAAGCCATCTAACTTTTCTTGTGAATTTTAAAGAAATCTTAAACAAAAATTTAAATAAATTGTTTGGCTGTTTTCATGTATCTTCATAATCTGTGGCAAAAGATTTATCATAAATCTACTACTAGCAAGTCAATTTATTCATTGATAAAACTGATACTAGTTGATGTTTCCCCATTGATTAATTCTGACTGTTTATCTATGATTCCCAGATCATCCTAAATCAGTCAATATATCAAAGTCAATGTGCATCCTGCAATTAATTTAATTTATTGTTCTGCATTGGGTAGGCACTCTGAAATATTTATTATAGATAATTCAAGCAAAAACTTAAAATTATACAAAAATAATTACTTTAAATACATTTCAGGTGTCAATGTATACTGTGATAATAAAACCAAAATAATAAAATACATTAAAGTTAAATGAAATTAACAGATCTTTCTTGTCATTGCTTTCCCAAATTGTGAATGTTATTTAAGATAAAAGGACAATTAATCAAAGCCCTTGGTCTTGTGGTTTGAATAATTGAAAAGGATAGCCAATTAAGAGTACAATGACAAACATATTAAGAAAGAAATGAGGGAAACAGTATCTTTCATAATTGTTTTAAAGTATCTTAGGATAACTGTAACCAAGTAAGTAAAATACTTGTAAAATTAAAAACTTTAAGACATTGGAGAAAGAAATTGAAGGTCCCACAAGAAGATAGAAAGATCTCATAGCTTTATGGATAGTTCAAATCAATAGTATAAAAAATGGTCATCCTACTAAAAGCAATCTACAGATTCAATATAATCCCCATCAAAATTTCAACACAATTTTTAACAGAAATTGAAAAACAAAGAAAAACTTGAACGTCATATGGAAACCCAGAAGTCCTAGGGAAGCCAAATAATCCTGAATAATAAAACAAAGGCTAGAGTTACCAACATAATATATTGTAGGGTGTGCTACAAAGCTATAGTAATAAAAACAATATGGTATTGGTATAAAAACAGGTACATTTACAATAAAATCAAATAGACGAATGAGTCATTTTTTACATACATACAGACACCTGATCTCTAACAAAGAGGAAAATAATACACAATACAGAAAAGACAACATCTTTAACAAATGGTACTGATCAAATTCATTGTCTGCATGTAGAAGAATGAAAATATACACAAATCTATTACTTCACAAATCTTCACCTTCAAGTGGACCAAGGACTTCAATGTAAGACTGGATACAGTGATTCTGATAGAAAAGAAAATGAGGACTAGGCTTGAACTCATTGACACAGGATCTGATTTTCTAAAAATAACATTTATAGAATACACATTAATACCAATAACTGATAGGTGTGGTCTGATGAAGCCAAAATAATCTGTATAGCAAAAGAATTGCATTATTTTGATAAAATGGAAACCTAAAGCATGGGAAAAAATACCAATTATATAATGGAGATGCATACCTAGGATAACAAGAATACAAAAAGACCAAAAATCCTGTACATCAGCAGAATTTAAAATCCAATTTAAAAATAGAGTATATAACTAAAGGGAGTTCTCAAAAGATGATTACCAATGAAGGGGGAGAATACTGTGTTATAAAGCAATAAAGGGAGGACAGAAGGATTGTATAAAGAAGGTAGTAGTGCAAAGCATATGAGGGATATTGGTAGTGTCTACTAAAAAGAAAGACATTCTGCAATGACGTATGGAAACCTATCATTGTAGAAACTTCCTAAAATACATACATGTATGGAAGGAATTTAAATGAAGTTACCATACAATGAGTTAGAAAATGCTCCAAATACACATCTTATGGCACCAAATAAAAATCCCAGTAGCAGGATTTTTTTTACTTCCTACAGAATTGCTAGCTGAAAGAGACCCACGCATCATGCAAACATCAAAGATTATTGCTAATACTTGGTTATTCTTCACAGTCTGACTGTAATGCCCTATTGCTGAAGATACCACCTTACAGTCATTAAATATAAAGAAATCTTTCCTACAAAAGATCTCACACTGAAAGATCTATAAAAACATTATCAGTGATCCATCAACTCATAGAAGGAAAATTTGGGTGTAGGGAGCCAGTACGAGCAGCCGCCATTACCAGATGGCGCCTAGCTCCTGCAGGCTGGAGTAGCCAGTACCACCATCTCGGGCATGCTCAGTGTCCTCAGTGTGCTGGACCTATCAGGGAGCTTGGAGCAGGTTGCTAAGACACTTTGACCAATAGGAAGCCTGCACGTACCCCTAGTTCCGATATTAAGCAGTTGCAGCAGCTGCAGCTCAGAGCGAGGGGCCCCTCGCTTCCCGCTCTCCCTTCAACCAAGAGGCTCCAGTAAAACGTGATTTGGGAAGAATCCTCGTCTGGTGGCTGTTCTTTCCTGCTGGTCAGGAAGTTTGCCGCATTTGGGGAAATACAAAAAAAAAAATGGGAATGGGTTTAGTTCTGCAACCAAAGTCTTCTAATAAGAAATAATAAGTGAATTTTTCTAAGAAAAAATGTGAAACCAAACACTGTGACTTGGTCAATGTGATTTACCTCTATTTTTGTACACTCCAGAAACGTAAGACTTGCCTAAGTTAAATTTTGGAAATGTCAAATTTCATGAAGACTCTGCAAGATTTTGGCATTTGCAATTTACATTTTTTTAATTTATTTATATTTATGTAAAATATCTATCTGTGAGAGGAGAAGAGGGCACCAACAACAGAAGGTTGGAGCCACCAGTCGGAATGAACCAGACCTGGAAGAGCAGACAATGCCACCACACCACCCCAGCCCATCAATTTACTATTCTTTGAATGCAAAGCTCTATACTACCTCCAGGAGACAGCTCTGACTGACTCATTGATTTGTCTTGACTATAGTCTTCAAAAAGTACAGAGAGGAACAGTGACTGGGGTGAAACCATACTTGGATGCCAATCATTGACTAACTTGAACTCAATCTACTCATCTACTTTTACTACCTTTCAGAAAATGTAAGCCATTGTAAAGTGAGATGATTAATAATATATAGTAACATTTAGCAGCACTAGGGATATACTCTAGAAACCAATGTAATACATATTCTTTTTTTGTTGTTTTTTTTTTTTTTTTCGAGACAGGGTTTCTCTGTGGTTTTGGAGCCTGTCCTGGAACTAGCTCTTGTAGACCAGGCTGGTCTCGAACTCACAGAGATCCGCCTGCCTCTGCCTCCCGAGTGCTGGGATTAAAGGCGTGTGTCACCACCGCCCGCCTGTAATACATATTCTTAATTAATAGAGTGTTTCAAGGAAGAGAGGGTTACCAGAAGTAGATTTTCAATATTCATTACTTATCCATATGTCTGTATTGTGGAAAGTTTTGTAGCAATTATTATTTACATGTGTATTTGTAAATATCTCAGTACCTCACTTTCTAAAGAGTTTAAAGCAGCCAATACAATTCAATTAGATTTAGTGACTCTAAAATTGGAAACTGAGTAAATTAATATGATGTTTAAAATAGCATTCAGAAATATGACTCTTAACTTCCTTCATATCTGATGCACCAAAATGACTCCTGCCTCATTACAAAGCAATAGAGTCCCTGAGTTATAAATCCCTGGACCTGTCAGTCTCATTTCCTATAGTATAGGTTCTGTGTTCAAGAGGTACAAATCTTCACACATTTCCCAATCACAGTAATTACATCAGCAAAACTTTCGACCACTCAAAGCGCTTTATCAAATCAGAGACAATTAGCCAACATAACGCCACAAACATAGGAGGTCTACATGGGACAAAACACTATTTCTCCATGGTTTTTTACTCAAAAGCGTTTCTAAACTTCTCTACAGCTTTTTTAAACAGTCAAATTAGAGTCAAATATTAGTTGAATATCCATTCAGTCACTATTTTAAATAAAATATATATGTGAAAGTAGGGCTAAGAGCAATTGTTTCCAGTTTTTGTCATAAAATAGCCGATCCATAGCCTTTTGTGAAAGACAGCTTTTTCTGAAATTTGTTTATTGTGTGATTATTTATGATCTTACTCAAATACCTTATGAAATGTAAAAATATGTGTAATGTATGTATGTGTGTATCTGTCCTTGAAACATGTATACAGATATTAATTAGCCTTTCATATAACATGTATACTTAGCCTTTTTAAACTATCTACACTCAACCTTTAAACAGAGCAAATGTTTAAGGATATGAAGTTATTTTAAAGGTTTTGTAATAGACTCTTTTTTCTCAATGTTGGTTCCTCTTCTCTTCCTCACGAGGTCTATCCTTTTTCATTCAAATTTGAAAGTACTGTTCCACATATGAACTTGGACACAGCATTATAGAATATTAATTCATGATTTATTTTAATTTTCCATCTTCTTATTTTAAGAGTACCCAGAATTTTGATTTTTAAAAAGAAAAGTTTAGCTACTTCTACTTTCCCAAGCGTGAATTAATTATAATAAAAAAGAATTCTTGAATGGTTAATGAGGCAAGGGGAAGGAAAGTTACAACTTAGCCAAGATGAAAGTAGTTTTGAAACATTGAAAAGAGTTGACTGTGTGACTAATGTTATAGGGAATAACAGGGCAGAATGTAGAAAATCTTAGCAAAGAAACTTCTGAGCATGTCTGTGAAGTTTCCAGTTTAGGTTAAGTAAGGTGGGAAGGTCCACCCTAAAATAGGCAGCAGGATTCCATAGACTGGTGTATCAGAGCTGTACACAATGAAGAAAGCAAGTTGCTTATTAGCATTCAACTCTACTTCTGGAGTAGGAATGCAATGTGACCAAAAGCCTCCTGTTTTTGCTGCCGAGCTTTCCCTACCAAGATGGATTAGAATTTTAAATTGTGATGCCAAGTAAACCATTCTGCGTTAAGTGACTGTTCTCAGGTATTTAATCACAGCAACAAGAAACCAATATGGAAATTATATTATGTGCAGTGGGAGAATTTGAGAAGCTAATGACTGAAAATAGAGTTAACATTTTTGGAAGACTTATAGAAAGATATGGGAGTTCAGCTACCACAGTACAATTAAGCCATGAAGACATCAGAGTAAAATAATAATAAATATAAATAAAATGATATGATAAATGTGTTTGGAAGCCAATTGTAAATGTGTTTGGAAGCCAATTGCCACCATTCCAATGAAACTTTCTCTATGATCCTTGCTTTTAAAAGATAGGGACAGTGTAAATATATATTTCCCCTCAATATTCCTTACTTATTTCTGTTTGGGGTACAATTAATATAATAAAAATGAACCATCTGACACCAATTAAAAATGAATTTGAAGAAAACATTTGACTTGTTACTGGTAGGAGGCCAATTTGTATATAATTGAGGCATTTCTAGGGATTTTTGCAAAATGATTTTTTAAAAAGTCCTAGATTCTGAAATTAGAAAGTTGTCAAATTTCTAATTGCAAGGTGCAATCTGTCACTGTATCATCCTCATTTTAAAATTTAATCAGAAAGGGTCAAGTCTTCGGATAGTCTCTCGAGTTGTGTGATAAGCATCAGGCAGCACTTCGGATAGCATGCAGGTTACTTAGCATTCATTCTGCCTAATTTCAAGTGCTACATATTTGATAATGTTCAGAATAAGAAACTAATAATTGTCTCACTGTAAAATAGTCTGAAGACCTTATAGTGTACTGAGATACGTTTATCAATAGGACACAGATTTAATATTTACTTGTGGTTAGTTTCGTAGGACTTCTATTAAATGTATTATTAAACTACAGTTGTGTGGTGTTACGGTCAACAGTGGAGCCTTGCTGTCAGTTTGTGAGGAGCAACACACAGTCTTGGCAACATCCTGGGCTATTTAGAGTTCCCATGGGACCTTTTTGGCCAACAATTTTCCAGCTTATAAACAGCTTGACAGGCCGCTCTGTAAAACTATCATCCAGAGATTGGGTCAGAAGCCACAGAGCAGTGAAGAGAACTTAGGATATTTCTAATCTGCGGGTTTACACAAAAGGTTCACACTTGTTCTGTTCCAGTCACATTTCTTTATTGTTCTGTCTCTATTCTAATTCTCCTGTCTTAATTCTAATTTCTCCTAGTTTTCTCCTTCTCCCGCTTAAAAAAATTTCTTTTACAGGAGGCTTGACACAATAAAAGTTACACAAGTTACCTCTTGTTGGTCAAAAGCACATTCTTACCTGAGGTTAAGTAATAAGGAGCTGAGCCATTTAGATAGCAACACAAGGTTTCGAGGTTTCAGAAGACTGTGATCTGAGCTCCGTGGCATAGTTCCCAGTGACAAGCTTTGAGACATAGGCCTCTACACCAGCTGAACAGAGTCAATGACCTGGCTAAGAGACCATCTCAGGGAAGCAAGGCTCCCTCCTCTCTCTCAGGAGGAAGGTATGTTCACCCTAAACTGTGCTAAAGGGTAGGATAAATAAATAATCTTTTAATGAGATAGTGTATTTGTTCTCACCAGAATTGCACAACCAAAACAATCCCAACAAGTCAAGCTTCCAAAGGTACTGATGTCTATCTGGACTCAGAAAAGAGTACCTATTTGTTGTTCTTCTGTTCTATTTGATTTTTTTGGCTTTTGTATGTTGGTTAGAAGATTAAAAAAATTACATGGAACATTATGTTTTCATGCTTAGTTGCTAGATCATATCCCCAGCCAGGTAGATACACAATGCAGATGGTTTCACCAAAAGACTTGGCTGTCCTTTATCTCCTCTTCACTGTTCCCTTTCTCTGAGTGGTTCATGAGACTTACAGCTTGTCCACTCTATGGTTTTCTTTCAAGTGCTAGTAGAATTGTCTTTCTATTTTCATTTGAGTCCTTGATTCATTCTTTTATTAACTAAACTAAGAATCCTAGGAACAGACACCATTTTCCTTGGTTTCATCTGGTAATTCACATGGGCACCTCTAAGTTTCTAGTAACAAATGCATATAATATTCTAGGAGCTGGTTTTCAAGGGGAAGAAGGAAGAGCTACTGCAGTAGCGAAAGCTTCAACATAAAAAATAGGATTTACCAGAAAGTCATACAGTCATGTGACTGAAGAAATGCCAACAGGATAATTGCAGACAATTTGAACATATACCTCTGTCAAAAGACTGCAATGTACAAAGGAGCATGAAAGGTCTTTTATTTTAATCAGAGGTTCCTAGTACTTATAAATATTAAAGTACTAGATGATTTCTTTTCAACTAAATACCATACCCTGCACAGATGACCAAATTTTTGGAGATATAACTGAATGCTGGGAAAGCAAGAGAACCTTTGAATCTGACCACAATTAGGACAAATAGGTAAATGAATAAGGAATTAACATAGTATGAAGAAAATATACCATTCACATTGAAGTAAGTTCTCAAAATGACTCAGAGAAATTGTTTTGAGATTATACATGGCTATGAATGCTTCTTAATTCACAGTGGAGTCTACACATCTCCATCTCTGTGGACTTATCTTCATTGTTTTACAGTGGGGTATTAAGTACAGAGTGCTTAGACTCATTCAGTCTTTCATTTGGGCTGCTATTCTGAATGTGTATACTACACAATCAGGTAATGGGACGTGACATGACACAGGGGTCTGAGATTTCAAAAGTGATCAATCAAAGTTGGACATTCTGTGATAAACATTTCACTAAAATTTCAGTGCCAAGGTTATTAAAGCACCGGGAGCCAAATATAGGTTTTAGAGTAACCTACATAAAATTATAAGAAATACCTGTTCAAAATTTATACTCTGGCTTCTTAGCTCACTATTCAATTCTTGGGCAGTGTCAGTGAGCATTATGAAAACATTCTTCAGGGCTCTGGGTGTATGATAAAGTGTGGAAACTGCCATGTTGGAATAATAAGTCAAGGATAGAACATTTTAAAGCTAAAGTTTTAAGAAACAAGCAATGTAAAAATTCTGTTAACAACATATATATGGGGGGTTGGCCCCAATCTGGAGGAAATTAGACATTTAGTAATCTTTTTACAATTATGAACTCATATGTAAATGTTATGCTTTTAGCAACTCCAGTTTCTGATACTTCTAAAGAGGTTAATTCTGTCTATGTAAAGTGGTAAAATATATCAAATTAAAGTACATTGATAAGAAACATTGTTTTCTAAGAGAAAGATTATATAGAGACACACAGGAATTTATCAAAAACTAAAATAAAAAGTAAAAACAAAGGAAATCCATGTATTACTCTCAAATATAGCTACATCATATGTTAATAGACACATGTTGAATGTCATCCTTATCTATGTTGTATTTCACTCCAGGAAACATTATGTACTAATTGATCCATTTGTATTATTTAGTCACTATTTCTTGTAAATATTGGACATACAGAAACTATTCAATTACTCATTAGATTTTAGATGATGGTGAAACACATTTAAACAATCAAATGTTTAGTCAGAATCATTGAGATAAAAAAGCCCAGGGATTACTTCACCAGGGGTCCATTTTCCTTTACTCAATCTTCTTATGGGAGGAGGGACTGTTGGGAGCTGTTCCCAGAGATCATTGCAGAACCACCCTGGGAACTACGGGGACCCCCCCCCCCTTTTTTTTTTTGGGTTTTTTTTTTTTCCCCCACACCCAGTTGAAGCTGTTAATGGAGAAAAATAAAATAAAAAAAGAAGGTTAAGATAATATTAAATATATATTGTAGAGCAATCTATGCAGATAATTAGACTTAAATAATATTCAAGTTTCAACATAACCACAAGGGTGGGAAAGGAAGGGGTAAAGAAAGAATAGGAGAGTTGCTAAGGACTATGACATCATTAACACAAAAATACAGTAGTAATACAAAACCAAAGCATACATTATAGATATATGAGATAAGAAAGTTGTGTTAAATAACTGTTAAGCACTTTCAACCATATTTATTTAAAATAATTTACAATAATGAAGTATGAAGCATTATATATTATGTATGAATGTTCAGTACAAAGTAGAGGGATAAAGTTTGGTGAAACAACTAGTAGACCTTGTTCTTCCTGCTTAACATTTTTTTGTAGTTTTTTTTCCCTAATTTTTCTCAAGCTAAACAGTCTTGACACATCTGCATGCTGATGTAATTGAAACAACAAATCCTCCTGAATGTCTGTAATTACACTGTCATGTAAATTAGTAGAAGCTGATTGGCTAGGCCTAGTTCAGAATTAATTTTTAATTTTTCTGTCACAGAGAGTTTAGACTAAGTTAAAGTGATACTATGAATCCTATATAACAACTTCCATTTCTGTCAAAGCTTATAAAGGATATAGACTTTACTCACTCCTACCAGAACTCTTATGAATAATATGAGACATACATGGAACAAGAAATCTTGGTACCTTAAAAGGAAAGTCTTAGAGAATATTATAATGTACTCTAAAAAGTTTACATGTGTCTTGTGGCAACATGGACGAGCCTGGCTTATTTGTTTGTTGGGGGTTTCTGTCCTGCCCTTTACCCCACAACTGTTTAGCCCCAAAGAAAATCACACAAAGATCTCTGTAAATTATAAAGCTGATGGGCCCATTAGCTCTAGCCTCTCATTGGCTAACTCTCACATCTTGATTAACCCATTTTTCTGATCTATGTTAGCCATGTGGCTCAGTACCTTTTTAAGTGATGGAAGATCACATCCTGCTGTTTCGGTGGTCTGGGCAGGAGTGGGAGGAATCAACTTCCTCCTTTCCAAAATTCTCCTGTTCTCATTACATCATTTCTACTTCCTGTCTGGTTTTTCCGCCTATATTTCCTGCCTGGCCAATCAGCATTTGTTTATAGCATGATTGACAGAATACAGACAATTCTCTTACACCACTTGTAAATACTTTACATCTTTGAAAGGACAAATTCACAGGATTTATACTCACTTCTATAAAGAGTAATGTTTATAAAAATACATGAAATGTCTCATGATTTTAAAGTTCCATCTGAAGACATTTACCATTGCAAATTAAGAATATATAATCAAGTAATATAATTTGTTGACAAATAATTTTAAACAGCAACATTAATTATTTCATAGAGTATAGCTTTTCATGAATATGTCAGTCAATTTTATTTCTATAAATATAACAGAGAAATTAATGGAACTGAATGACAAAATGTATGATTTGCTTTTTATCTTACTGAAAGTTCTGTTTCTCAGACATGAAAGATGTTCACTAAAAACTGGGCATATTAACCTTTTTTTTATTCAGCCATCTAATTACCTATCACCTGCCTGAATGTGTCTCTCTTGACCTGGGTCATTTTACCATGTTCACAAAATGATTCATCTTAGTATTTTTATGTATATTTGGAAATGCATTATATACAATTTATCCAAATATAAATTTGACCTTGTTTGTACTTACCTTTAGCAATTATATTTTAAAGGTTCAGAGTGAATATTTTAATGAAAAAAAGCACAAAATATCAGATTAAGTAATTAAGATGTTTATTGGGAATAAATTATTCTCTGACTACAGTTTAAAAGAAAACACTATGTAAATAAAAAACTTGACAGTTCCCTGCTTGACTATTACAGGAAGACTTCTACACATTTTTTATTTTAGTACATGCATCTTACATACTGTATTACTCTCCAGCATTCAAAACAGAGTATTAATTAACTCTGCTAATTGATATTACATGTAGGACAAGGCTTTCCAACTCCCCAACAGTTTGTTTTACAATAATTTACTCAGAAAGTCATCCATGTGGCTGCCTTCACAGCAATGTAAAATTCTCCCCAGTGTATAGCAGGTAATTATTTTTCTAAAGTTGAGTTGGACAATAATCTCTGTGTAAACATGAAATTCTTATGCAGTCTGTTGATGATTGTTAATTAATTTTTGCCCATTGATGTAATGTACAAATTCATTTAGATGCTGTGAATTGTATGAAATATTAATTACATTCTGGGGGTTTGGAAGCACCACAGAATGATTTTAAAATGTAGTCATTGATAAGTTTTTAATTGCAATCCATTCAATTGAGCTATTGTGTTTTCATAACGCTTTATTTTTCATTAGTTATCTGTCAGTTTATAATATAGTTGTTAATTGAAGTAGAAATGGAAAGTGTGAACTTTGTTTTCCCAGCTGCATACTTTGTATGCCTGAGTTATCCAGGATGACAAATATACACATGACTGTACCATGCTGCATTTTCAAAACTAACAAAGCTGACAAGATGGAACAAAACCTGTGACAATAGGCTACAGAATATAACCTAGTCTCAGGGAACAGCTTTTCTGTAGCTTTTCATTAACCCTGAGAAGTCAGATGGCTGCACTACCAAGGCCAGGTGAATAAAGCCATTCTGCAGTCATACAATGTAAAGACATTGAAATAAAAATGATTATCTGTTTTTATTCAAACATAAAGTAAATCACACACAGTAAGAAATACTCTCCCATTTTTTTTCAGTCTTGTAACCTTGAGAGAACCTTACTATTGAAATCACTTAATCACGTGTAAAATGTTCACTCATTCAAGCATTGTAGAAGACATATTAGGTTTTAACTCAAAAACATTCAAAATGAAGTAAGAAGATTATATAGTTTACTGATGGCCTATTCCTATACAAACTAGGGATGAATGTTATATAGCATATGCATGTGTGAATACTTGAAAACCAAATGAAATCCTGGCCTAATCTGAAAACTGTATACTATCATTATGTTTTCACTTAGGACCTACATACTCTATTTTATTATTTTGGTATAAAAGTTTAAAAATTATATTCAATTAAAAGGAATGCAATAAGCAAGTTGAAGAGAAGGAGGCTAATATGAGCAAAGGTGTCAAGACCATGATGGGGAAACCTACAGAAACAGCTGACCTGAGCTAGTGGGAGTTCACCGACTCCAGATTGACAGCTGGGGAAGGTCATAGGACTGAAATAGGCTCTCTGAATGTTGGTGATAGCTATGTGGCTTGGGCAGCTTGTGGGCCATTAGAAGTGGAACCAGAATTTATCTCCAGTGTTTGAACTAGCTTTTTAGAGCCCTTTCTCTGTGGAGAGATACCGTTCTTAGCCTACATATGGGGGGAACACCTTGGTTTTGCCTCAGTGTGATGTAACAAACTTTGTTGACTCCCCATGGGTATTTTTACCCTCTCTGAGGAGTGGATGGGTGTTTGGAGGAAGGAAGGGGGAGAAGCAAGAGAAGGGGAAGCAGGGAAAACTGGGATTGGTATGTAAAATGAAAAATCATGTTTTGAAAAAAATAGATCTATAACTGTCATAGTCTCTACAATGCTGATTAGAAAACTTCGTTACCACTGCATGCCATTTCATTTTGCCAGACATACCACTGAAGGACTGATCTTTAGAAAATGGCTGATAATTAGCAGTGATTGGGTAACCTTTTCTATCCATCTACCTATTATCCCTTTGATAATAGAAGCATATTTGGGCTTAAAAAATTAAAGTTGATTAAAAATTAAAACAATTATTATTTCATAAGTATGAATGTACCTTTCTAACTTCTATGCAGAGCTTTTTGCCCTCTGGTACAAAACCAGAAATCTTTATCATGGAAAATAAAACTATGTTCCTGTTTTACTTTCAGATATCCACATTAAAGACTGTCCTGTAGCACAAACATGAATCTACATGGCTGCTCCTCCTTCAACTTCCCTGTGCACACGCAGCATATCATTCTTCACTTATTAATCACATTATAGTTAGTAGAAATTTAGTATGCTTTTCAGTTCTTAAATTTGGTCATGGCAGCAATGAAGAATATTTTTTCTCACGTCTCTGTGCGTCTACACTTATATTCTTAAGGAACGGCATCTTAAATCTCCAAATGTTTTGAAACATCTTTTCAAGCATTAGATACCTGCTTGTGTCTCAGGAAACACATCTTAATGCTGTTTCTTCTCTTTGAGATCAGAAGAATCCAATACAAATTGAAAGGAAGTTCATTACTTTACTGAATTTTGAAGAAACCTTGTAGGTTTGAAGAAAAGAAATGTGTTTCTTCAATCCGAGAGATGGCCCTAGAACTGACAACTTGGTGTATATCCAAGTTTTAAGTTTTATTAACATGGGTTTAAATCTTGAGTAACTGAAGACCTTATCACTACCCTTGTTAATGATTTCTCCTTGAATCTTTATTTTCCACTTACTGTCATTACAGGTTGAGAGGCATTACTACTGGATACTGAAGGGAGTTCATGGAGGCTACTAACATGTAGGATAACTATTCACAATAAGGAAATATATTCTTCAGCACACTAATGCCACCAAAGTGTAGAAACTCTGGATTAAACTCTGTGTTATTATTCAATACACAGTTTCCTCCAGATTTAATAATCCAGGTTACAGATCTTGTGAAAAATATAGACTGGGTTCTTTCTAAATGTTCATGTTCATCCAGGTGCTCTTGGGTGTGTGTAGTGTGAAACACACTAAAGCTGACACTCATTAGCCTTATTCATTCTAGGTTCCTTGTAGGAAGGTGGTCATTTTCAAAGTACACCAATACTTCACCTATATGAGGGCAATTCCATGCCAGTTGGATGCCTTTGTGCATATTTCTAGTTTATCTATTGCCTAATGGAATTTATCCACATCATAAAATATTAAATTCAGTAACCCTCAGGCCACTTCCAAATTCCACATACTACCAATCTTTGGAACATCGTTTGTCATAAAACATTAGGTCCCAAGGCTGAGAATAGGAGTATAAGTTCATTTTTGCCCACTTTGGCTTTACAACCTAGAGAAGCTCTTTAGTCTCTCAAACTTTTAATCTAAATTTCTATGTGCTGAAGAATAAATTGGTATTATTGTGAGAAATACAATAATAAAATATGTATAAAGTGGTAGTAGTTCATAAATGGTCAACATAATGACCACCATAGTGAAATGCAAACACCTAAGAGTTTTAGAAATTAAAAGGCTCCTGAGTACCTAAAACTGACCTTTACCTGCCTTGTGCATTCCAGTTTTCTTATGGGAAGAAAATCCATTTACAGTAGTTTCAAAATATACCATTACTTCACCAATAAGAGCAAATCCATTTAATGGAACAAACCTTTGTAAATCCTACTTTCTTCCCATGGAAGATTCTATTCTTCAGAATATCTATCACAATCTCTTACATACTACAGCTTCTTGCTGATATCCCCTTGTCTTTTCTGCATTTTTATCATCATAGCATGGTGAGGTCAGTTTTTCCTAAGTATGTCTGGAGACCATGCTGTCCTTTTCTTGTACCTAGGTCTGGGAGTTGTGGAGATGATCTGATCTCTTCATAGTGTCAATACGTTTCTTCTGATTATTTAATAGGATTTCAGTCCCATCTTTTCTTTCAATGAGTTGCAACCTCATTACTTGTTTGGTGATGGAAATCAAGAATCACCTTTTCTTTGTAAAATTTAACACTTTATGGTAATTACTTAACAGCCACAGCATGTTACACTCTTTACTTAGCCCTTGTGATCCTAAGCTTATCTTAATGAAGTCTTTGTCAACTGAGTCACTAAATGACACAATACAGGTATTTTTCTTGCCAAGCAACAAGACACATGCACATAGCATGAATAAAATAAGTGTAACTGTGGTCTTTTTTGTCACATCAGCAAAAGCTAGCCCATACTAATAGATAAACCAGATTGGGACCAGGTCAATAACTACTTAAAGTCCTTTCCTTATTTTTGAGGATAATTTTGCAACTATAACTTACATGATTGTCAATATGTAATCTATATCAATTATGAAACTAATTTAATTAAAATTAATGTTCTTTGCCAAATCTGCACAAAGAATATCTTGCATTTTTAGTATATAAAATTGAATATATCTTAATATTCATTAAATATTTTTCTGAATAGGAATTTACGAACAGGCTCTATGGAGTATTTACCCAGAGAAATTTGTACTTTCCAAATCCCCAGTGCATCACCCTGAGAGGTCTGGTTGGTTGTTGTTGGCTAATGTAGGGGTCTTGGTACAGTATCTACAACCAGTATGCATCTAGGATCTGGAGCTAGAAGTTCATAAAGCCTATCAGGGAGTGGCGCACTTTGAATCAGGTAATGGCAGGTGATATACAATCCTGAGACTTCCTGAGCCTCGGTCTGTTCTGTCAAACTGGGAAAAGCACTCCAGGACCAGGTACAGATTTAAGACATGTGAGAAGCTGATACTGACACATTCTCACTCTTTAGTCACCATCCAAGAAAGATCATGTAACCAGTGGGAATATCTGAGCAAGCTTCAATCTTAGCAACAAGAGTGGATCCAAATTAAGAAATTTTTTTTGAGGAGCCAATTTGTATTCAAATGTTTTTAGTTCATATAAATAATACATAGAGGACAAATTTTGGTTTGATATTAGTAAGGAAATATGAAGAAAAGAAGCTTTCATATTTTCATATTTTTTCATATTTCTTGTCATTAAAAAAGTAGTAAAATTGTTGAATAGCAATACCTTTAAAACAAATTTTGATAGAATATAGTAGTATGGCTATAAAAGAAATGCAAGATAACTGAGAAATGTCTGAAAATTTCTCATCAAAAAGCCTTTCTTCTTCACTGTTCACTTGGGGAAATAGACACATTCTACTCACGTGCCTTTCATGAAGTCTCTTCTGCGAACATAGCAAATACCAAAATACCAAAATTGATTATTTTATGTGAATACTATATTCCAAAATGACTCCTATTACATCTATGGTACTCATTTGGCCCAATTTAAAGCATGATAATATGCTAAAAATTGAACCTGATGCTTTACGTGCCAGACAAACAGACTTGCTGAAATAGACACAGGACCTCAAGCTGATTTGATTGTTATCTAAATCAGTCAGATCTCTGGTATTTCCTTATCTGCTCATCTTTGAATATATAACAATGTCTGAGTGAAGCATGTTACCAGGACTACTATGCAGGGAGCTGTAATCTTGTCTTTATGTTTTCTATATACCATATATTCAGATAGTTCATTCACCAATCTTCAAAAGGACAAAGTATACCCATGGGAAAATAAGGCAATAACTACCCATTGTGAAGTCTTCTTAGAAGTATAGAACTTGTAAAATACTGCACAAATTGTATTTTTTCTATGTACAAATGTTTGTTGGCTAAAATGAAGGATGCTTATGCCCATTTTAATTTATCTTTAATTATCAATATCTTTGAGTGACTAACTTTTAAGTCTGTTAAAATATGTAGTTTATGGTTATAATAAAAAATGCTCTTTTAGCCTTATTCTTAGTACCAAAATTAGTAATTATTCTGAACAAAAAGAAGGTAAGAAATCCACAAAGAATTATTTGTTCTGGGTCAGGAAACAGTGCCAATATGCTAATGGTCATTAATGAGGGCAGCCTACATCAGTTTAGTTAGTAATTAACTTGAATAAAAGGATTGTGGACAAAGCACTATCTTAACTTCCAAATTCTTATTGGGCAAACAGCATTACTTTTCTGGTATATACATTACTTTGTAGTGCTGAATATTATCATAATAAGATAAAACAAGTAAAAACTATTAGAGTAGTATTTGTAAATGATACAGTGGTGGTGGTTTTATTATAAAACTAATATTATTGCCGGGCTGTGGTGGTGCACACCTTTAATCCCCGCACTCAGGAGGCAGAGGCAGGCAGATCTCTGTGAGTTAAAGGCCAGCCTGGTCTAAAAGAGCTAGTTCCAAGACAGGAACCAAAAAAAGCTACGGAGAAACCCTGTCTCGAAAATCAAAAGAAAAAAACAAAAAAAAAAACTTATATTATTTTTATGCCTCTATTATAAAACTTTTATTGTGCCTTTAGAGAAACTGTTACTTTTTTATTTTATAAATTTAGTTTTTCTCAACTAATTTTAGAAATGTAACTTTTGTCCCAGTGCAAAGTAAATTACAAAAGACCATGTGATTTTTTACATACATATTAATTACATAAACAAATAAGTGTGAGTATTGTTGTGCCACTGGTTTTGCTTTATATTTGATTTTTCTACTGTTACCGTGTGAATCCTGTGGCTTTTCTCCTGAGTAAGTCTACATCATTGTTTGATGACCTGTGGCTGGGTCCTCATACTTTCACTTTATAATTTTTCAAGAAGCATGGTCTCCTTTAATATGCTGTGAAAATATCCTTTTTCCTAGTAGTTAACTTCAATATTGTATTTCTTTATGTATTTCAAAATAAACATAAAATTAATTTGATTTAATAACTTTTTGAATCTTTATCAAAATAATTCATATCTGTGTAATTTAAGGCCAACTAACTAATGAGAACCATAAGGAAAGAACCCTCTCCTTAGAATACAATTCATCTTCACTTCAACTATTTCCTTATCCTTACTACTACTTGTACATGATAGGTGCAGATATCTGTTGATTTTTTTCAATTGTTGAGATGATTCATTGTTCCCTACTTATGGGATATGATACAAATACACTAATGCTTACACAGTAGGCTTCACTAAACTAACTTCACAATGTGTTTTGTTATATCTTCTTTTGTTTGGTTTTACAGAGTTTTGATATCACTATGTATCTCAGCTTTTATTGATTTTAATTTTTTGTTAACTCTTAGATCAGTTCAATTGAACTTTAAATCTTTATATTGCTTCTTAGCTCTCCCATTACTAAGAGTCCCAAATGTAGACTAAGCGATACAACTGTCACTCCTATGTAGAGGGCTTAGGTCCAATGCAGACAACTTAGCTATCTGTCTAGTGTTGTGAACTCCTATGAGCCCAGGTTATTGTCTCTGTGAGTTTCTTTCTGATGACCTTGATCTCCCTGGCTTTTACAATCCCTCCTCCCTCTCTCCAATGGGACTCCCAGAGCTTGTCCCAGTGCTTGGCTGTGGATCTCTGCATCTGCTTCTATCAGTTACTAGACAAAAGCTCTCTGATGACATTTAGGGTAGTCATCAATCTGATCACAGGATGTGGCCAGTTTAGACTGCTTGCCCACTATTCTAGGAGTCATAGCTGGAGTCATCCTTGTGGAATCATGGTAGGTTCTACGTGACCCCAAACTGCTCCCTATCAAGCAATCTCTTTTATTCTTCTCCTCTATCCCACCCCCCAAACTGATCCCTCATGTTCCCCTCCCCATTTGCCCCAAGTTTACTCAGGAGTGCTTTTCTAATTCTCCTTCCCAGTGAAATTTATGTGTCCCCCTTTGGGCCATTTTTGTTACCTTGCTTCTCTGGGTCTGTAGACTGTAGGAAGGTTATCCTTTACTTTGTAAATTATATCCACTTATGAGTGAATACATACCATGTTTG
This sequence comes from Microtus agrestis, assembly GCA_902806775.1. Taxonomy (NCBI): domain Eukaryota; kingdom Metazoa; phylum Chordata; class Mammalia; order Rodentia; family Cricetidae; genus Microtus; species Microtus agrestis. Next base: position 186,642 of record CADCXT010001865.1, on the reverse strand, counting down.
TCATTCTGGATCTGGGTTTCCTGCTCAAGATGATTTTTTTCTAGATCCATAAATTTGTCTTCATATTTCCTGAAGGCATTGTTTTTAAAAGCTGAGTACTATACTCAATAAAACACTGAAAACTGAATTCAAGAACATATCAAAGAGATTATCCACCATAATCAAGTAAGCTTGATCCCAGAGATGAAGGGTGATTCACCATATGAAAACCTGTCAATGTAATCTACCATATAAACAAACTGAAATAAAAAGGAAAACACATGGTCTTTTCTTTTCTATTCAAGACTCCATATTGCCTTAATTTTTAAAATATATTAGTGTGTTTTTTCTTTTATAATTATAACTGGTTTATATAGTGATATTTCATTTGTATTTTAATAAATAAATCTTGCCTGAAATTCAGAGGGTAAAACACCAACACTAGTCAGCCATATTGACCAAGAAGTGGTGGCACACACCTTTAATTCCAGCAACCATACTAGTTGCATACAGAAGCTGGGCGGTGGAGGTACATGGCTTTAATTTCAGCAGTAGAGACGAATATAATATGGGAGGAGACAGGTCTCATTCTGAGGATTTTTGGAGGCAGGATCACCCTTTCCGTCTGAAGTAGAGGTAAAAGCCAGTGGCTGTCTGATTGCTTTTCTGATCTCGAGGTTGAACTCCAGTACCTGTCTCTGGGTTTTGGTGGGACATGCAGGACCCACAGAGAAATGACTGTTGAATTTGCCAATGTTGAGACGATTCTTCAGGGTTCCTTCTTCATGAAAGGGTCTGCTAGACATTCTGCAAGATACAGAATAAAGTGACTGGCACACTGCCAATATAGGCAGAACTGTCTTTGAATTTTCTTGCTTCCTGGAAAAGTCTGCTGAATACTATGGGCCTGTAGGCTGAATATGGATGCCCCAAGTGTACAGAAGAACTTTGGTTGACTGTCCAGGTAGCAAGACGTCTCTATCAATTATAGAGTTTTGGAAGTTGCTTACAATGTACTTCCTGTTTACTTAGGAAATATTATATCCTTCTGGAGTCTTTGATGGATTTGAAGAATAGATAGTTATAGTTATATTTCCTTAGTTATGATAAAAATAAAGTATGTAGAAATATTGTAACTGTAATTCTTCTTTAATAACTGTTTTGTCATATGTAATTTTACTATGTGAAAGCTTTCCTTTTTCCTTAAACAGAATAGGGGAAATGGTGTCAGAGTTCCTTCCGTCTATGTGTGCGTTTTTTTTTTTTTTTTTTTGGTTAATGAATGAAGAAACTACTTTGACCTGTTGATAGGGCAGAACTTAGGTAGGTAGAGAAAAACTTGACTGAATTCTGGGAGAATGAAGATGGAGATAGAGATGCAATGGAGCCACTGCTGGAGATAACATGCTGAAACTTTGCTGGTAAACTACTGCCATGTGGCAATATACAGATTAATTTGAAATCGGTTAAGTTAAGATGTAGGAGTTAGCCAATAAGAATCTAGAGCTAGTGGCCCAAGCATTGATTTAAATAATATGGTTTCTGTGTGATTATTTTGGTTCTGGGAAGCCGGAACGAACAAGCAGCCTCTGTACTACAGGGTTTTTATTATTCATGCTACATGTGGCACCCAATGTATGGCTTGAACTATGATCCTGAGATCAAGAGTCCCATGTTCTACAAATTAGATATTTTCCTTTTCTAATGTTTAGGTTGAACTCCAATATCTGTCTCTGTGTTTTTATTATGCATTCTACAGATTTATCCATATAGTATCTGAAAAACTGAAATGCTTTAAAATATGATCAATTATGGCAGGATGCATAAAATATATACCTCTTACATCATACTTTCTGGTACCTCTGACATTCTGCATTCATCTTAATCCTTTCTTCTTTTCATTTCTTCCCAATGATATTATTATAAGACAAGTCCAATGTTGACTAAGCATTGCTCCTTTCTTTTACTTTGACCTTATTTTAATGATATAAAATTGACACCTTTTCCTTAAAAAAAGACCAGTGGCTATGAAATTTGTAGAAAGTTTGCACATTAGAAAGGGTTTTTATTATCTATCAGATGGGAGTAATTATTTGTGCAAGTTTTAATCCCAACTAAAAAAACATATTCCCTCAGTATTTATAAGACATTCCATTTGAACCAAACCTCCAGTTTTGTTCATGAAAACCCCAAAGCTGTTCTGATGCCTGATAATGTGTGTGTGTGTGTGTGTGTGTGTGTGTGTGTGTTTGGTATTATTTTCAATTTCTGAAAGATGAAAGACTTTTGGCTTATTTTTCCCTAAATCTAAATTTTTGTGACTATGTGTTGTTATGAATGGTCTTGGTCTCTCTCTTTTCCTCCTCTCTCTCTCTCTCTTTTTTTTTACAATAGGCCCCAGGGCTGCAACTACTACAATTATATTGCTAAATGAACAATGGTTTCAAACCACCCTCCAAATTAATATCTCTTTATGCATGGACTAATGCAGCTCTCAGACCTCTTCAGAAAAGTTTTTGTTTTTGTGTTTTTTTTGTTTGTTGTTTTGTTATGTGTGATGGGTGGCAGTTAAGGTAGAAACTCACAACTGGTCAAAGTGCTGAGAATAAATAACCACAGAATGTTCATCTGCAGATGGTACATCCAGATGTCTCAGAGACCAGAAGTAAGAATGAACTGGAGCAGAACCACATGGTTATAATGAAGCACTCATTAACTCATAGAAGTTCTGGTTGCCTAAGTAATACCAAACTAGGCAACATTCTAGCATGGAGGGGGAAGGGATTCAAGTACCCTTGTGTCTAATTGAAGATCTATGGACAGAACTTGTGAAAGAAAAAGAGTAAAATTTTTTAAGGGTGTGTCTCATGGTAGATTGATCACACTCTGGTGGATATCCCCATACCCCCCAAATGTAGGAAGAGCACAAATTGAAGTTGATGAGTTTTTAAATTAAAAATAGATGGCTAGGTATTTCAAGTCGAATCTGACAGGAGTTAAGGCAAGAAATTGGAGGTGAGTGTGATCTAAATATGATTTTATGTTATAAAATAAATAAGATATATTTTAAAATTTATTATTTTGATATAGTTGATCATTATCCATATTTTACAGATGAATAAATTGAAGCAATTCAATGTCTTATCTAATACCTCACAGAGCAGAATGAGAATAGTACCATTGTAGTCTCCCTTTATAGTGTTCCCTTTAAAAGGGAATGAAAATATGAAGCAAACAGGTTTTGGAAATTTGGCTGAAGATAAGTGACTGCCTCTTCATGAAATTCTACTGTGTACTGACTTTCTAACAGTGAGAATTCTGTGGGTAACTTTTGGAAAAATGACATAGTTTCCAATAAGCAATAAAAAGTCAAATCATATTAGCCAATGTAGATGCATATATTCTCTTATATAATATATTTTGAACACCATACATATACACAATTCTTCTTTTAATAATTAGAAGAGTCGGCATACACCATCGCTATAACTTTTACTCAGAGATAATATAGTCTTCACTCCTCATCAAGAAAACTTCTCTTTGAAACAGACAGAGACCACTACAGAAAACTACAAAAGTCAAAATGAACAATGCTGGAGATCAGTCCCAGTGAATAGACCTTCCAAAGACTCAGGTAGCATGGACAGTATAGCAAAGGATCAAGGAGTTTGCTGTGAGATTGTGTCTTCTAGTATTATCAGAAACTAAAAGTTTCATCAACATCACAGCCCAAACATGAGCTAAAAGGGGTGATAATAAAGAAAATGCCAAATTGAATGGAAGAAGCCCATGGCACACCAATCCTGCACATAGAACATAGACAACTGAGTAAGGCTGGAAACAGGGAAGGTGGCTATCCCTAAGGAATAGCTAAGAATTGGCTGCTTAACGCCAAGTGGTCAGCATGCATACAGATATCATTATACAGACTGAAGAAGTTATATTGAGGCATATTTATGTATATACATATATGTGCATACAATAACCAGTAGTGAAAAAAGAGGCCATGAATTTAAAGGAGAGTACGGAGGGCTGTATCGGCGGGTTGGAAAGGAGACAGTGAAGGGAAAATGTAATTAAATGATAATCCCTAAAATATAAAAAAAAAAATTAAAAGAGTTCTCAGTAGTCCTCATTGTCCACCATGTTCAGCAAGTCCGGTTTTATCCCATGCTTTTTCAGAGCTAGGCCAGCTGGCCTTGGTGAGTTCCCGATAGAACATCCCCATTTCTCAGTGTGTGGGTGCACCCCTCGGCAGTCCTGAGTTCCTTGCTCGTGCTCTCTCTCCTTCTGCTCCTGATTTGGACCCTGAGATTTCAGTCTGGTGTTCCAATGTGGGTCTCTGTCTGGAACAATGGCAATGGGTTTTTGATCCTACTGCACATACTGGCTTTGGGGGAACCTAGGCAGTTTGGATGCTCACCTTACTAGACTTGGATGGAGGTGGGTGGTCCTTGGACTTCCCACAGGTCAGGGAACCCTGATTGCTCTTTGGGCTGATGAGGGAGAAGGACTTGATCGGGGGAGGGGGAGGGAAATGAGAGGCGGTGACTGGGAGGAGGCAGAAATCTTTAATAAATAAATAAAATTAAGAGTATAAAACTATATATTCTATGTATAAAATAAAAGATTCTATGTAAAAATAAATAAGACAAAGCAAAATTTGATATAAAAATAAATGGGGAAGTCAGCAGAAGGAAAGTTGGCACAGTGATTGCTCTTCTTCCAGGACCTAAATTCAGTTCCTAGCAACGATGTAAAGCAAAAGTCCCTCATAGATGCAGAGGTTCATGTGGGTTCTACCTTACCACTCACTCCACTCTGAGGCCTAAACTATCAAAATAGTTGATGGCTGTGAACAAAGAGAGCATCTAGGTGAAAGCAAAAGACTACATCAGATTGGACCCTGTCATGGAAACCAAGAGTGGAGTTTCTCATTTTCCTGAACTAATACGTTATGTATTCACACAGGGTCCACAGAGGTAAGGGAATAGATTCAAATTTCTGAATATAAACCAATTTAAATGTAAAAATGGCCAATTCTAAACAACTTCCTGGGCCTACTTCATCTCTCAACAGAAGAAAAACTCCCCAAACTACTATGACTAATATATTATGTCAATGAAAATAAATGCATATTTTAAAAGGGACTCGGAGTAAAAATGTGTGTGTGTGTGTGAGAGAGAGAGAGAGAGAGAGAGAGAGAGAGAGAGAGAGAGAGAGAGAGAGAGAGAGACAGAGAGAGAGAGAGAGAGAGAGAGAGAGAGAGAGAGAGGGGAAGAGAGAGAGAGAGAGAGAGAGAGGCGGGAGAGAGAGAAAAAGAGAGATGAAACAAAAGATTATTTTAAAAAAGTTATTAAATGTTACTTGTATTAAGTTTTAAATTATAAAGTAGGAAATGTTCAATATCTTTTATAATTATCATTTGGTAGAAAATCAAGAAGTTCTCACCGTATGTAAGAAGTTTTAGAAACCATTAAAAATAAATGTCATAAACTAATAAAACATGGATGATACATTCATTACAGAAAATGTAATGAAAAAGGAGCAACTGCTAGTGAGAGGCATCATAAGATGAACGTAAATTAATGGGCATATTCATTTTCTATCAGGTTGGTAATTGTGTAAATGTTTCATCGCAGATGAATTTTACGAGAAGAGAATCAGGCAAAGGGAAGGTTCAAATTCTGGTGAGAAGGTAAATGAAGACAACATTTTGAAGACCCAGGTGATGCTATTATTAAAACAAAAATACCAACATACCTTTAGTCACAACCATTTCATTTCTAGGTATCTAGGTCACACACAAGAGGTGAAGACCTAGAACTGGAAGAACCACAGTGGCTCTTGTCATAGTAGATGACAGGCTCACAGACAGGGGTTTGAATAGTAATAAACAATGTTGCAGTAATTTTATCACATTTATGTAAGTATTAAAAATTTATTCTACAAATAATCCATTTCTAACTCATTATGAGGACATTTTTTAAAAAAAAGACAAGGGATGGAAGCAAAGGGTTAAAGTAGTATTCTTGTTGAAAGAAGATGTGCTGATCTGAAGAAAATACAAAACTTTTACAGTGTTTTTAGTTTGATTGAAGAGGATAGCTGTTGGAAGAAAAAAAAAGAGTTTTCACCCTACTGGAATTTTGTTTTTGTACATTACAAAAGGAGCATTGCTTACTGTGAAAGCACCAGAAGGCACTAAGCCCACTTGAAGGGTTTGGCACAGTGACTGGCTTGTTTGTGAAACAGTATCTTAGTGAAGTTGTTCTGCTTTTCACTGAACAAATTACATCTGGTTCGATGGAGGCAGATTAGCTGTCTGAATAAGGAAAGTATTATTTATAGCAATTTTTGGTTTAGTTGTGACGGGTATTTTGAAATTTGTGTCTATGTAAATGTCTAATAACCACAATAGGCACACAAAGATTGAGGCGATTCTTGAGTCCTAATCAACTATGTTGCCTATAAAATTTCATGACATAATATGACACTTTGAGGATAGATTTTGATATCCATTATTCTCTTTGTTAGAAAAAATAGAATATAAATTTAAATATAAATATGTGTCTTCTGTGGGGATGTGGAGTTATTGTTGGATAAATTGTCTGCCACACAAACATGAGGCTTAGAGTTTCAATAGTCAGTACCCACAAAGCAGCTAGGCAGGAGTGGTGGCTATCTGTGATCACAGTACCACAGAGACAGAGGCATGGTCACCAAGGAAAACCTGAATCAAGAAGTTCTGGGTTCAGAGAGAACTTTATAAAAGTAGGATACATAGCATGTTTATAAGTACATATTCTACATGCTTTTTTATAAATCTAATAAAATTGTTTGTCAGAAATCACCATATAATCTCTAATATTATACATAAAATCCTCAGGTAATTTTAGTATTTCTTTTTAAAACATATCATGTTAAATTGTCTAGATATTAACCTCTTTGTTTTATCATTGAAGTAGTTAATCAATTTTATCTTCTAATTCAATAGCTATCTATAAAACAACAGTAATAAAATGTAGGCTGTGCTATTTCTCAGTTTCGACAGAATATATTTCAAATATGACCTTTAGAATGAACTGCCATATTTCTTTAGTGTCCAAATTCTATCATGATCTGGAATCTAATTTATAACACAAGGTTATTATTGATAGTTTTAATTAAAAGTGAGTTTTGAATCATTTCAACATGTCCTTGCTGTTATTTTATTTAATTTTATGTTTGTTGTTACTTTGGTGATCAGTTTTTTTCTTATTTTTCTGGTGTGTTACTATCAGTTTTGTCCTGTTTGATTATTTCTAATAGTTGTCTTCACAAATTTTGTGTTTGTATTTTTATGTACTTTATCTAGGATCTAAGTAAGTCAGCTATTTTCCCTTTCTGAAGCACTACTGCCTGTTCTTTGAAGTCTACTGTCCCAGAATCTGGGTGAACTTATGGTCAAGGGAATAGCGTTCTGCTCAGAATGGAGGGGTCCTGCCATTCTTTGTGAGGTCCACCTCACAGTTCTTCAGTCTGTCCTTGTTCTCTGAGAAGTTAAAGTATTGATTCACCATGTTGCTTAGAGGATAATTCAGGCTTCTGAGAGTTCTTTGTAATATATTCTTTTATTTTTACTCTATCCACAGACAACTGCCTACTCTTATTTTCAACAGAGTTTAATTTCCCTGTGTTTTTCTCCTGATCTATCCCCACAGAACTTTCCTCAGGCCCTAGATTTTCCGGAGAACTGACGAGCATGGCCATGTCCTTTCACTCTGATGCAGTTCTAGATGCAGATTTCCAAGCATTAAACATTTACCCTCGATCTGTCTTCTGTGACTGCTTGAGAAATCTGGGATTCTCTTTTATTTTATTTCGTACATATATATGTGCACATATGTGCCATAGAATGCATGTGGAGTCAGAGGGCAGCTTTCAGTAATCAGTTCTCTTACCACAAGAAGATGGTGAGTTTGTGTGGTGTGTTGAGTGTGTAGTGTGTTGAGTGTGTAGTGTGTTGAGTTTGTAGTGTGTGTGGTGTGCTGAGTGTGTGTGGTGTGCTGAGTGTGTATGCTGAGCATGTGTGTTAAGGTGAGTGTGTAGTGAGTATGCGCTGAGCATGTGTTGAGGTGAGTGTGTAATGTGTGTGTTGAGGCGAGTGTGTGTGCTGAGAATGTTTGTTGAGGTGAGTGTATAGTGAGTATGTGTAGTGTGGTGAGTGTGTGTGGTGAGTCTTTTTGCACAGATGCAGGATGCCGACCATCTGCCTTCCCTTCTAGGCTGGCTGCAACTAAGCTGCTGTGTTCACCGTCAGATCTTCAGAACAGGATCCCATCATATCCTCAGTTGGCCAAAAGGAAGACCTCTCACAAAAGATTTCACAGACGAAACTACTCTGTTTTTTTCTTTTTTTAAATTAATTAATTTATTATTATTATTAACATTATTATTTTTTATTTTGGTTTTTCGAGACAGGGTTTCTCTGTAGCTTTGGTGCCCGTCCCGGAACTAGCTCTTGTAGACCAGACTGGCCTCTAACTCCAAGATATACGCCTGCCTCTGCCTCCCTAGTGCTGGGATTAAAGGCATGCGCCACCACCGCCCAGTTTAATTAATTTTTTTATTGCAAAAATTTCTACCTCCTCCCCGCTTCCCATTTCCCTTCCCCTCCCCCACTCCTCTCCTCCTTCCCCCATTCTTCTCCCCCCCCCTCTCCAGTCTGAAGAGCAGTCAGGGTTCCCTGCCCTGTGGGAAGTCCAAGGTCCTCCCCCCTCGATCCAGGTCTAGGAAGGTGAACATCCAAACCGGCTAGGCTCCCACAAAGCCAGTTCATGCAGTAGGATCAAAACCCAGTGCCATTGTCCTTGGCTTCTCATCAGCCCTCATTTTAGTAGGCTGGTTAAATTCTACAGAAACCAAGACTGATCCTTTAGATCCCGCCACTGTGAGCATCTGCATATATAGTGTTGCTCACTTGCATCTTTACTTCTCATTATATAACCTGAAAGCTAGGATTGGACAAGGACAGCTCAAAGTGGAATAGTACTTGACTTTTGTACCCTGTGAAATTGGTTAGAGAGAAGAACTTAGGTCTCCATGTAGAGAGACTGACCATCAGTTGGTTCTCAAACGAAGCCACTCAGGGTATCTCCTTGAACTCCTGCAGATCTCATTATATCAGCAATAATATACAAATGAGAGGAATTTTGATTTCTTCCCTTTGGAAGTCTTCACCTAGTTAAGGTTATCTTCAGCATTTCATTTCCAAGAAGTTCATTATTCAAGTGTGTGTGTGTGTGTGTGTGTGTGTGTATGTGTGTGTGTGTGAATACATATGTATGCAGACTTGCATAAACAATATGCCTGTGCGTGTAGAAATAACAGATCACTTTTGGATGTTTTTTTCATTAACTGTTCAGTTTTTTTATCTTGTGTTTTGTTTTTTTCTTAAGAAATTGTTTGCCATTGGGCATAAAATCTCCAAAAATAAAAGCTTTGTTGATTAACCAGCAAGCCATGGAGTCTACCCGTCTCCACGTTCTTATGTCTCCACATACCTACATAGTGCTAGGATTATGAAAGGGCACTTCCATGCCCAGTTTTTAGTATGTGGGGTCTGGGGATCAAAACTCAAGACCTCACAGATGCATGGCAAGCACTTTATAGATTGATCTATGTCCCCAGTCAATATATAGGAATGCAGACAAGCACGACGTGTATGTGATCTGTGTCATTCATTATCGTCTGTACACGCTCCTGAATCTGCTGGTGAAGGCACTGATGTCCTGAATATCTAACAGCCATCTGCAATTTAACCTAGTTGTTTTGAGAGGTAAGAACATAGAATGTCCACAGCATCCATGCCGTCCTTGTGCTGACTTACGTCTCAGCAGGCTCTGCTTCTTTCAGACCGGTAGCTATGGAAACATTTATCATTTCTTTTTGCTTTTTTATACAATAGTTGGACATAATGATCCCTTTTATTCAGTGACATTTAGTGATATTCGATGGTGAAGTGAACTCAAATTCCGGATGAAGGCTCAGACAAGTGTTGCTGTTTCTGAAAGTACCTGAAACTGCTAATCATCATGATAAATGTCCCACTGCAGGCTGGTGAAGGACAATGGGCTGTCACTTGCTGCATTCTGAATTACAATTGCTTTTTGTAATATGACTAGTTTGCCTGACCAAATGTGAAAATGGAATAACATGAGAATGAGGAAGCTGTTATTCTGAGATATTATGTTAATCTTCCCTTGATATAAAATATAGGAAATGTGCCCAAATAAATTAATTTTGATTCCATCCAAAGCTTGAATCCTCTTCTGTCTTTTTTTTTGAAAATATTTTTTTTCCATACAGTATATTTGAATACATTTTCCCCTTTCTAAAGTGCTGTCTGATTCTTCCAACCTACCCACTGACCATCTCCAAGCCTTGGATCAATGTGCCATGAAAACCAAAGGCTCATAAAAAAATACAAAATACAGATTTTTCTTACACTCTCTATACATCTAGTGTCTTACTGATAAATACTCCATACTAGTACCTCAGAGTAAATTCAGTCTGCCATTATTTTTTCCTGTGCAAAACACTGTTTCCAATTTATTAAAAAGGAAACCATAGTTTAGAGTGTTTAATTAATTTTTAACGGAATGACACATAATACATTTTCTAATTGTTATAAGTTTTCAATGCATATTAATGATTTTTTTCTTTAATCAGCTGCTCTCTTTGAAGTTTCTATTTAAGTCTACTCTCCATTTTCAGAAAGAAGAAATGAAGAATGTGGATGCTGTGCAGAACTTATACCCTTCAGAAAATACAAGCAGATCTTCCTATACCTTACTCACATTCTCAATTTCGTGCTTTTGGACTTGTGAACTTAAATTTACTCCATCCAGTTTTTAGAATTTTTTTTTTGAGTGAAAGCTATGTACACATGAGTGAGCCTCCTGAGGTCATCAAAATCCATTACAGCTGGAATTACAAACAGTTATGAGCTGCCAGAACAGAGTCCTCTTAGCCACTGAGCCATCTCCTTAGCCCTTCTGCCAAATACAGTTTATACAAATAGAAATAAATTCACATATATCAAAGGTCGATACATTAAATGCACCATGACACCCAGATATGATTTAAAGAAATTTCTTTCAGGACCACACTTCAAATATTTTTAGTTGTTTTCAAAATTAACTGAATATTCAAATTGCTTACTTCGATGCTGTTCCACATATCCTGCCCATGCTGAGGGGAGGGAATTAAAGCCTACTGGGCAATACTGAGCAAAAGCCCGGATGCCCAATTAACAACTCTGAGAGATCTGCTTTCTTAATTTTTAAGGGATTAATAATGTTGTTCAATCCTCAGTGTGTAGATAAATGGAAACTTAGAAGTGAGCTACACAAACAAAGAACTGGAAGTAAGGTTAGCTATTGATGTTATTCACCCTTAAAAAAAACATATCTCATTACCAGGAATAGGAGAGAAGGACCAGTATCCCATACACTTGAATGCCAGTTTTATATTACAGTTACTAGAGCAGTTCATTGTGAAGGAGAATGCTTACCTTTAGTAAATAAGAGATAGTTTATTCTGAGCTAAGTATGAGTGTCCATGGCTTCTGAACAATAACTTAAGTTACCTTGAGTAGAAGGGTTGAATAAGCCTTCATTATGAAATGGTGATCAATGAGAACATCTACTATAAACATCCTCATTTGAAGTTTAATTAAAACCAAAGTTAAAATAATTTTAATCATTTAGAAAAATTTACCAAGACAAACCCCAATAACCTTAGGCAGACTAAGATCTACACATAAAGGAACTGAAGACATATAGTCAGACAGAATGAAGGTTAGTACAAATGTAGTCAGAGTTGTGTTGTGTTATACAATGTGCTCAGTTATTGGTATAGGTGAAGGAATATAGCTCTCAATTATTTTTTTAAGTTCACCTGTGTTTGTATGAAAAAAGTTGCATAATTTGAGGTCATGAATACAAACCCAAGAGCTCATGTCCTAAAAGTTTATGTTTTGTTTGTTTGTTGTTTGTTTTTAAGCACAGGTGTAGTTGCTAAAACTTGACATAGTCTCCCATCCAAAAGGAAAAGTTTTCCATGATTAAATACCTTTTCCCATAAATGTCATCACTTGGCTTGGAGTCTAGTCTAATTAGTTCTTCCTACCCAGGGTTCACTGTGGAAAGAACTGTTAACCAATTTTAAGTATTAATTTATCACTTGACTTAGTGTATAATGTTCACTGTTCATAGGTGGCTCATGCAGTTGCATTTTATAAGTTGTGTAGTAACTGTTTTGTAAAATAGTTGATGTTTTCAAGAAAAGATCTTATATTAAGAAGAATTAAAGACAGCTTTGGGCTAAGAATTTCAAAGAAATTAATCTGTTTCGACAACGGTGTCTTGAAAACATAAATACATCTTATTTTATGCTATTTAATGGATTTTTAATTCATGACCTCCTCTTTTGCAATTATGTCTACATATAGCTGTGTATGTGTGTAGGTGTGTATGTACAGTTATATCTGTCTATCGTTTATCTCTCTATCTGCCTATATCTATCTCCAGAAATGCTTACACTGATATATACATATTTTATATATGTTATATAACATGTATTTTAAAGTGAACTTAGAAAAATAATGTTTCCTTGTGACTTTTTCACATATCCTTAATGTAATTTCTTTCTTGTTCCTTTCTCTCCCTCTGAACTATTCTCCCTTCCCCAACTTCACTTAATTCCCCCCTTTGTCCCTAATTTGCCGTTGTCCCCTTCATAGCTCCTGTGCCCCACTATTTCCCATATAGGGCATTTTCTTTTTTATTATGGGTGTTTTGCCTACATGTATGTCTGCTTAACATCTGTGCCTAGTACCAATGTAATCCAGAAGAAGGCATCAGATTCCCTGGAACTACAGTTACAGATGTTTGTGAGTTATGCTGGGAAGCTGGCACTGGTCCCCTGGAAGAACAGTCAGTGCTCTTAACTCCTGAGCCATCTCTCCATCCTCCAGGGCAAAACATTGCAAATCATACTTTTACCTTGCTCTAGCTTTACCATTTTGTTGGACATTTTGTAAAAATCAGCCATTTCATCATAGGACAAAAGTTTATTTTTCCATGAAGCAAGCTTTCTCCATCATCTTACCTAAAAACACATTTTTATACTTATTGCTGCTTATCTGTTTATATATCTTTATTATACTTAGTAGTTACATTCTATACCCTTTCTTTTTGTCAAAATTTAGAAAAATATATTTATTAATAATTCTTTACACTTAAATAAAACTAAGGAAATTATATATAAAATACAGGCAAAACATGTTAAAGTCCTGAGTCAATTTTGGATGTTCTTACCAACAAAATTAAATAAACTATTTGTTAAAGATTTAAGTTCTTTTATAACAGACATATAGGAATTGCTTTTGCTAATGCATCAATTTTTCATTTGGGCTCATAAGGCAATCAAACTCAGGATGAAAGCCTGACATCTATGCTTTTATTTAATGCTTTATCAGGTTAAGCATGTGTCTGAATCACTATTCTACTGCTGTTAAAACATAGCAAGATCAATGCACCTCTTATAAAAGGAAGCCCTTCATTGGGGAATTGCTTACAAGTTCAGAGAGTTATCTGATTCATTATCATCATAATTAGAAGCATTGTGGCTCTCAGGGAGGCAAGGAACTGGAGATGTAGCTGAAAGTTTTACATCCATATCCACAAGCAGAGATAGATGACATGTGGATATAGACAGACAGATAGATAGATAGATAGATAGATAGATAGAATAGATAGATAGATAGATAGATAGATAGATAGATAGACAGATAGAGACTGGATGTAGTATGGGCTTTTGAAACATCAAAGGCCATAGTGACACACTTCCTCCAACAAGTCCACATCTCCCAATCCTTCAAATATTATCAAGCAATCCTTTCTAGACAGTTCAATTCTCTATTGACCAAGTAGTCAAATATGTGAGTCTCAATGGGGCTGTTCTTACTCAAACTACCACAGCATGCAATTTCAATATAAATATCTAATTTATTGCTTTAAAAATGATATCATAAACAGATCATTGGCCTAAACTTATCAACTTGTATACAGAAATATAAAATCTTCCAAAATAGGCTGTCTTCCTAGATGACACTTATCTGTAAAACAGTGACCTGTATCATGAATAATCATCTCCTGGCAAAGAGTCCATCCTCTGAGAAACAGGTACTTCTGCAGATCAGTCTGGTGAACTAGGACAGAGATAATGATCCAGGAGACTACACCTTCTTCTGCACCACTCAATTGTGCTTACCTCTTGCTTTTTAACTGTACTTTTCTGTTTGCATCCAAAGCTCATGTCAAAACTGCAGAGACACGCTTGAGGTTATTAGAATTCTCCATTCATTCTCCAAGTAAGTGCACATTGATCAAATTTCTTTCATTTGTCATTCTCCCTTGTCATTAGATTCAGTACTATCTGGATTCTTACCTTTGAAATGGCATACGATTGCAGTCTGCTAATATTTCATTCAGAACTCGTACGATTCAAGAGAGAACAGATACAAAGATGGATAAATCATGGTCACAAGGTGAATGAAGATACCCATGACATTTCAGACATTGAGTCTGCAGCATTCCATATATCCACAACCCAAAGGTCTAATTTGTCACTCATATAGATTATTAACCATAAGATTTTTGTGCCCTCTCCCAGTGTTTCTAATCACAAAGGCATGGTCACATCTAGCAGAAGCTCCCCACTCCAGTAATTCAGCAGAAAGTAACACATATCTCACATATCCAGACACATATAATCCCTGAAATGATAAAAAAAAATGGCTTAGTACTGAGATAGTCAATACTTTTATTAGTAGCATACTTCTTGATGCAGTTGAAATCACATAGAGGAACAGGGCATGAAAGCCTCAGCTTCATGTCATCAGGAGGATAACAGGCAGAGATTTCTTTACTCCTCAAAATATCCTGAATGGATGATGCCTCTGTAGGGGTGTTTAGTCCGTAAACAACAAGCAGGGTGTGGTGGGTCAGGTCTTTAATCCCAGCACTCAGGAGGCAGAGGCAGGCAAATCTTTGAGTTTGAGGCCAGCCTGGTTTATATAGTGAGTTCCAGGAAAGTCAGGGATATGTAGAGAGATTCTGGCCCCTCTAAGGAAAAACAATGGAAAGAAAGAAGAAAAGTCAAAAAGCAACAATGCAGCAACACACTCATATTCAGAATATTGATAAATGTGATGCAATCCTTATCAACAGATTTTAGAAGGCATATCTAGAAAGTTTTACTTAAAAGTGCTTGAACATCGATTTATAAAACTTAGGAACTTGGACTGATATAAATTGAAGAGGATATGCGATTGAGAACTCAATGTTGGCACTGTAGGAAAAGAAATCCCTCTGCTTCTGTGGACATTCTGTAAGGAATTCTGTAGGCACTGTAGGAAAAAAAGATTCTTCCTCCAATTTCTTTATATCAGGTCTGAGTATAGTCACATCAGTATCACATGTAATCTCCAAACAACACCTTTTTTGTTGTTGTCCTTATTTCCTTCTTTATCCATAATTAAATTCTTGCATGTGATTAATTAGAGCTGTGAATAGCTAACCTCAGTTTTCACAAGTACAAGTCTCTAATGAAGCTGTCACTGAGAGCCTCAGAATACATCAAGTCTGATACCTGCAACATACCTGTATTTTTGCATTGTGTACCTGTGAATGAAACCCCTAAGTAGAAGCTGTTTCACCTCCTACAGCTTTACAATCCTTAGTCATACCTCCAAGTCACTGTACTAGACTCTAATGAGACACTGCAGACCATTTTTTTTTGAAGGGAAAATTTCAGATAAGGGAAAAAAACGTATTTTTTAAGCTGAATAAAAATGGAGATATTTTCTGTGTGACACTGTTATATAAATTAAGCTTTCAATGTTTGCACTGGATGATTCCAGGAATCTTATTCTATTCTGTGGTAAGAAGACTCAGAATGCTCATCTGTCCTTTGGCTCAGGTTTGCTGTGCATGAGAATCACAATAAAGAAGTGTCCACAGTAAAGTGTCCACAGTCACGTTCAGAGTTGATACAGTAGACTTCCTCAGAGATATAAATTCAGGGATTTTGCCCATTGTTCATTTCATTCTGATCATTAGAACTCACTGCCTAAAAAGTAACCTCTCAGAATCTCAGTACTGCCCATTGACTTCCTAATAAACTCTCAATAGTAAAACAAAGCTGTATCCAGATGCTTTCTTGCAACATCAGGATATTTTAGGAAAAATCACTATTCCACAAAAATTAAACCAAATGGTAAATCCTTGCTTGCTATGATTTCTGAACTATAATTTGAAAAATTATTTTGAAAAAAAGCCCATAAAAGCACTGTGCATATCCTTGTCCTTATTTCTGACAAAATTAGAAGGCTATTCCACAGCACTTAATTCTTCCTAGTTAAAATAAGTAAACTAGAGAGGAATGACGTTTACAGTGAGTGTTTGTATGTTGTGCACAAATGCCATCCAATTTTATTTAAGGGACTTGAGCATCCTGGAACTTATTGTTCATGGACTTAACCAGCAACATATCTAGTGCTCAGTTTAACAAGGAGTGTATCAACTTAGGAAAACTAATCTCAGAGAAGAAAAACAACAATCCCCTGGTCAAGATGTTCTCAAATGACAACTTTAGAATGACCATGCCCTGACAGAGAATTTTCAGGCCCTAATAGACTGTTCTAGTTTATAGTATGCCACTTTTCCTATGATTGTGACACACCATCAGAGCGTGGCCTTCCAGACAATACAAGCTAACATCTCCGTTCCACCTTCACTTGGGCTGATCAATATTCATTTCCGAAAGTTTAAATGCATACATGTGGGATTAGTCCAAATTTAATGTCCTACCACCTTACCTTCAAGATGAATGAATTAATAAATAATGCTTATTCATTTTTTATCTAAAAAATCATGTGATTTTTCTCTTCCTTTTATTTCTGCCATGTTTGTTCTGCTGAGACACTCATTGTTACTTAGTGACAGAATATAGAACAAGATACAGTCTAATATGGCAAGATAAACTTAAGTGTCATCTGCAGCACATTTTTGATTCCCTGCATATTATCATGTACATGCACAATATATATATATATATATGCACAAATGTACAGTATATTTATATAGATATTATGTAGAGAGAAATAGAATAATTTGATATAAATACAGTAAATGGCAAAGGAGAGAAGTGCAGAAAGGCAGACTAACTAAAAAGGAAATAAGAAGAACAATGCAGAAGGAAAAAGAAGAAAGAAAGATAAATTCAAAGGGAGGAAGAATAAAAAAATTTAAGTAACTTTGGAATATTTTAAAAATACAGAAACACCAAAAATATATATTATGCATTTTAAATAACATTATAAAATAATATGTTTCTTAGGAGTAGGAAATTTTCTTTTCTGGGATCATATTATATTATATTTATGTAATTTGTATCTATATTTTTAGTTATAATTATATCATATTGTAAAATCATTTCTTTCACCACTTTCTTCCCTACAAACCATCCCATAAGTCCCTTGGGTCCAGTCTAAATAATGTTTCTTGTATTTATGTTTTAGGGATGATAATTTGGTAGAGGACAACTATTTGCTATGCAATATTGCTCCCCCAAGAGCCATAAATTATCTATCAAATTGCCAGTGTCAGGCTTGAGAGAACTCCCTTTAAATGCTGATCAGAGGATTCCAAGAGAAGCTTTGTAACTCTAAATTACTGCCATTGCAATGATTGCCTTCTAGAACTTCGACAAGTTCTTATTGTTGAAGATATCAGACACTTTGAACTGACCTGGCGGCTCATCCCTGAGGACTAGCTCTCACAGTACTGGAAGGTATTATGCAAGATGCCATGAGAGAAAATCAGACAGTGGTATTACTCAGCTGCAAAGTGATGTGGGGTTCTGCTTTGTATACTGTGAATATGTTTTATTACCATTGGTTAATAAAGAAACTGTTTCTTCCTATGGCAGGGCAGAATAAAACTAGGCAGGGAAAACTAAACTGAATGCTGGGAGAAAGAAGGCAGAGTAAGACAGATGCCATGTAGCTGTAATAGGAGACAGATGCTGGGACCTTCTTAGTAGGCCACAGACTCATGGTGATAAACAGATTAATAGAAATGGGTTCATTTAAGATGTAAGGGATAGCTAGGAATTTGCCTAAGTTATTGAACAAACAGTGTTGTAATTAATATAGATTCTGTGGGATTATTCTGATCTTGGTGACATGGAAACGAACGAGCAGTCTTTGTTTACAGGGAAGCAAGAGAAACAGAATGATAATCAGCCAACAAGTTATCCATAGTAGTCACTAGTGGAACTTTTATCTTGTGAATAGCCAAAGGCTATTTAATTGGGCTTGAGGACTGATAAATAAAAGGGATGTCATACTTTGTACTGTAAACCTAGACAACTACCCATGACTGGAGAGGACAGAGATGCTAGTAGAAACCTACTACTGTAATTTTCTTAAACCAATGCATTTTTATCTATATGCAAATGCTTATTCATTCAGATATCCACAAAGAGTGTTGCCTTTTCCCTCATCAAAGAGGCTTCTTATTTTTTGATGAAGGGATTTATGGTATTAATATCTGAACAAAGAACCGAGATGGTTGGCCATAGGGAACTTAACACCAAAGGTTACATTTGTAATGTGAAGTCTATACTTAAACTTCAGGGAGCCTCGTGGAAGAGGAGAAGAAATGATTGTTAGCACCAAAGCATCAGAGTAGTTGCTGCTAAAGTGATCTCTAAACATCACAAGGAAAAGCATCTATGAAATCTCAACAAAATGGTTGCCTAAACAAGACCTCTATAATGACAACATTAGCTAACACCCAATGTTGATAGAGGTAGTTTCAATAGGCCCCAATCCTAGATAAAGAGTAATGGGTTAGTGGCTCCTGAAATGGTTTGACTTCTTTTTGGGGGTGAGGGGACCTAATTAAAGAGCCAGTTCGAAGTAGTCAGTCCTGAATACATACATATGTGTGTGTGTGTGTGTGTGTGTGTGTAAAAATTATAATTTTAGACAAAAAGGTCCCAAACTTGAACAGAAGTTGAGGGATCGTGGGGGAGCTTAGAGACTGGAAAGAGGGTCGAATTGATGTAAACCCAGTGCTCATATTTGGAATTCTCAAACTTTGTATATTGCTAGTACATTGGGGATAGAAACTGTGTACCTTTGTTTCAGTAAGGTAGTGAAAATGAAAAATAATTACCCCGAACAAATTAATTTTTTTAAAAAAAGATATAAAATGGAATGAGTTACTAAAGCTCCCTAAATAGCTAGTCTCTCAGTGAAAGTAAAATACAGAAAACGGTTCTCTAAGCTTCCCTTAACACACTGATTGCTGCGTTCACAGTTTCCTTTCTCCTGTGAAATTCAGAACATATGCTCTGTTATGGTCTATGTCTCCCAGATGAACAAGGAATATGTCTTGTAGCAAGTGAAAAGAAGACTAATTCTTTAGTTTTTACATATATAAAAATAAGAAAAATATTGCCATGAATGAATCTGAGGGTTTTTTTGGCAGTCAATCTTGCAAAATTAATATCAAAAGGCATGACCTGCATACTTCCAATTGCATCTTTAATTTAATTATGAACACATGGAAACTTAGGGGACTGGTTCTCATCATTATCTTCTATGTTCCAACATTTGCGAATGTTAAGGAGTAATATTCACTCACATTCCAACTCCACTAATGAGAAACTGACCTTTGTGACAATAGAGGTGAATCTAAAGGACTTATACCAAGTGGCGTAAGCTTGGTTCAGAAAGGCAAGTGCTCCATTCTGGCTACTGATGGTTGGGACATGGGGACATTAGTGTTGATGAAGGGGTATAGCCAGTCACACAGAATGAGAAAATTCCAGAGTTCTGAAGCTCAGGGTGTAATGACTTGCTGTGATTTTAAAATGCTCTGAAAGCAGCTCTCTAGCGTTCTCACCACCCACACTTCCAAAAGGATAGTATGGGTAATAGGTGCTCTCACTAATTGCCATATATAATGTATGTGCTATCACATCACACTACTTATTTGTTCAATTTACCCCAGTAAAGTAGGGGAAACTATCTTAGCATTATATGAGCATATCTTTTATAATATAGTGATACTATATTGGAGTTTTGAATCAACATTCATTTTGAAATATTATAGAAGAAAGCAAGATGTATGTTATCTTCTACAAAAAGTGGAATGTTTCAAAGGACTTATAAAATCATATACAGAAGGGTAGATTTCTTTTAATATTACTAACTAGTGTTTTGGGTATATTTTATATCATTATATTATTAAAGAAAAAGCAAGAATATAAATGAATCAAATTTAGATTTGTCTAAAAATTATATTATTTACAAAACAAAAACCCATAATTTACAGATAAAATTATAAATTTAAGTTAAATCAACCAGACAAAAACCAAATATTCTATTCTTTTAAAGTTGTTTGTATTTTGAAATTTACTAAACAATATTAGAACACCTTACTGTTACTTAACATCATTTTTAAAATTATAAGCTTATTAAAATTAGGTAAGTGTATATTAGGGAATATACATTGGACTATTTCATATGCACTGGTGAATATCATGTACATATGATTTAATGTGGGAATATATGCTTTAATCTCAGGTTTTATAATTTTATTGTCTTCTATTCCTTTAAAATTTCCATTTTCCCCTTCAGAATGATCTGTCTACTGGTAGGTTAGGCATGGAAATGAGTTGGAGGAAAAAGGGTCTGGATTCTAACTCCAGCACCATGAAGTACTAAATGTCTAAAACAAATTATTTTGATTTCTTTGGACTCAATGACTTCATTAAATTCAATGTTTCCGTGTGTGTGTGTGTGTGTGTGTGTGTGTGTGTGTGTGTGTGTGTGTATCTTTGTGTGTTTTGACTGAAAAAGAGATCACTAGTTAAATGATAGAAAGTCCTTTTCATTATTGTTATAAAAGAACCCAACACTTCTCTTCACGGTTATTTAACTTCTAACTTTTCATTGCTATTTAACCCTAATTTTAAAAAGACACATATAAACAGGAATATTCATAACTAAGATTTTTTTTTAACCTCTCCTCCATTAAGGTTAATGCATTTTGAAGGTTAAAAGCAAACCCTGTCTTTACACACAGAGCCGAAGCACCGTGAAGCTCTGTGGAAATGCGGTGCTGCTGTGTGCCCGTAGGAGTGCTCACAGGCCCTGGCTGAGCCAGATGGACAGCAAGCAGCCTTGTGCATTCACAGCGCTGAAGTCTTGCTGCTCTAAGTTCTTCCTTTCAGCTTCACGTCTCTGCCCTCTCCAAACACGACGAGCACTAGAAGCTGGAAACACATGGGTGACATTGACATTGTATCCCCGCAGCACCTGCATCCAGAAAAGACAGCAGAGCAGCCCATCAGCCACATTAGTCATTAAGGATGTGCCTGGGTCTTAATGAGGTCACTGTGATCTGGGGCACAGTGGGCTATGAAGAAAATCACAATGTTAGGTTATTTTTTTCTTCATCTAAGTGGACGAAAATCAGAGAAATAATTTAGTCAATTGCAAGCTGTTTCATTCCCTTTGCTCTCCTTCTGCCGTCTCTATCCTACCCCTGGTCGTCACTAAATTAGGTGAGCCTAGCGTTCCTCCATGGCTTGAAACTACTTACAGAAACACTTTCATTCTGTTAAAGCGAAAAGTTTCAAACAATACCCTCCTCCACGCAGAAAAACCAAACAAAACACATTTTCATCACTGATATCCATAGAGACTTTATAATTGTGTGGTAAATTTATTTTAAATTTATTTAAAATTCCTTAAAATCTTGAAATAACAAAGAAATTAATCCTCTCCCAATGTCAGACAATAATTCATTAAAAACCTACAAAGTAAGATTAATCCATAAATTGAGTGTTGTCTTTGACATTTTTATACACATATAAACCACATTCTAATTTCTCTGGCTCCCCACCTCTTTCAACTTCTCTGTTCCTCCTCATATCCCTTTCCTACAAGCATATGGTTTTGTTTCATTTTGTGGCCCATTGGGTTTAGTCAAGAGCATCTGTGTAATAATGTGCTTAGAACTATCTTTTTGAACTTGGTGTGAGGTACGCAGGGGACAATAATTTCACTTCTCCCTGAAATTTTCAGTAGCTCAGCCGGGAAGCACAGGGCTCACAAGCCCTTACCTGACTCGAGATTATTGACAGGGTCAGTCTCGGGCAGGCCTGATGCAGAGACCTGCTGTGAGCGAAATATTGCAATGGATGTGTCGTGCCCAGAAGATGGCATTTTGCCGCCCAGTCTTCAGGCTTTTACATGTTTTTGTCCACCTTTAAGGCACTATCAGGTTCCCTGCCTTGGTGTGTTTGGATAAAGCGCTTTTCCCACTTCTGGAAAAATGAAGGGGTAAGGAAAGGTAGCATTCCCCCAAGCTATTGCCATGAGCAGAGGATAGGAGCGCCATGGATTCAGATCATCAAAGAATATTTTGTTGGCACCTAGTGCTGTCTCAGGGCAAACATTCTAATTTCCTGCAAATATTTCGTCTTCTTATTTATTTATTTATTTATTTATTTTCTTATTTATTTATTATTTATTTTTTATTTATTTCTAACCAGCATAAAAATAACAGAATTCCTCATGGCCTTTCATACATAGCTTTGATTCAACTTCCTGTACCGGTTGTTTCTTCCATTTTCTTCCTGGCTCCTACCTTTGCTGTGCTTTTCAGGACTGTTCCTCTGTCATATTACTTAAATTCTATCAACTCTTTTATTAAACCCCTTTAAACTTTTTTACTATATTCTTTCTAGATTTACAACCTCCAGCTACATTTATTGACTTATAAATACAGGTATATATACGTATGTATGTGTGTGTATATATCTATATCTATATCTATATCTATATCTATATCTATATATATATATTTATAATCTAGAATATGAAAATACAAAAAAACATGTAATATTTCTCTTTCCAAACTTGCATTACCACACCTGATATGATATTTTCCAGTTCCATCTATTTTACCACAAATTTTATAATTTTATTTTTCTTTTCAGCTAAATAAAAATATTTGTGTATAGGTATAGCCTTTTCATTATCCATTCATCAGTTGATGGACATACAGCCTGACAGTGTTCTAGCTATGGTGAATAGAGTAGAGTAGAATTTATGCTAATTAGAAATATAGTTAGGCTGTATAGTAACTATATTTTTATTTTTTTGTGAAATTCCTCAATGACTTCCTTAGTGGCTGCACCAGTTTATACTCTCACATGCGGGAGAAATAGGTTCCCCTTTTCTCAAAATTTTACCAGCATTTATTTTATCATTTGTTTTCTTGATTATAGCTATTCTGATGGAAAGAAAACAAATCTCAAAGTAATTTCGAATTCCATTTACCTGATACCTAAAGATACTGAACAATTTAAAAACTATTTACTGACCTTTGATATTCTTCTTTTGTTGATTATTTATTGTCATATTAACACTGAATTGCAGGGGCTTTAAAATCAACACCAAACACATAAACTAATTTGAGATATAATGATCTGCTTATTAGATAAAAGCTTATATTACTAAAAATTATGAAAATGCCTCTAGAAAAATAATTTGTCTATTCACTTTCTAATTTTCTCTGGAAGAGGTTAACATTGCTATTTCCATCTTGTATAATCTTCCAGAAATATTTATACATGTTGTTTTAAGAAAAAAGCATGCCACCCCTTATTTTCTTCACACATAGGTTCATACCATGCAAATTATTTTTACTGTGATGTTGATATTCCTTTACATTTTGTTAAGCATAATTTCCACATAGCACAACATATTGCAAGAGCATGACTTCCAAAGTTTTAAAACTAGTACTTGTGTGACCCACATGTCTACTCATAATTCAACCCATGATCTCAAATATAACAAATTCCCACCAACTCCTCAAGCATCTGGACCTTCATTTTCTGTTTACATTACTTGCTACATAAGTGTAAGAATGCGAGAGAAATGAATTTGCCCAAGGAGTGTATTCTTAAAGGGCATGATTACCATATTGCTTTAGCACAGCACACATTATGTACTGGGATATCCACTGAACATCAAAGTAAAAATTATTAAAACTTTTGAGTAGACTACAGAGTAATTGATTAACTTGAAAGTCAGGATCCTTCTGGGTGAGAAATTGGGTTATTCTGTGGAGCTGTTCTGTAACAAGCTATTGTAGATCAGACTGGCTGGCCTCAAACTCACAGAGATCTCCCTGACTCTGCCTCCAGAGTGCTGGGATTAAAGGAGTGCACCATCAGTGGCCGGCTTGAGAAAAATGACTTTGAAGAAATCATGAGAAGGGTTGTATATGTGTGACTTGAGGCCAGGATAAGGACTACTAGGATGCATTGTGCTACAACTGGGTGAAGACAGGGGAATGAGAGGGGGGGGATGACCGAGTTCCAACAAAGACAATATAATGCCATAATAAAACTTATTACCTTGTATGCTAACCACAGAAAAATAAGAAAGGAGAGAGTAGTGCACATATACTTGGAAAAGGCAACTTCACATACATGAAAAGAAAACACATAAACAGAATAAACATTAGAGGACAGGGTATTTTAGATGAGTGGCAACAAGGAGATTGGTGTTAGAGGGGCAAAATGTACCCCTGAAAGGCAGCAGAAGAAATTAGATTGTAGATTTGAAGGGAAACCATGTATGTTCCAAAGGGCATTTTAAAGACCTAGAATTTTCCTTTTAGTGAGATAAGAGTTATTTAGAAGATGTACAGAGGAGATGAAACTTGACTCATATTTTGAAAAGATCACCCTGTGTTGAAACTAAATTTACGGATGTACAATGAAGGCAGAAAGGTACTAAAGAAAAAGAAGTCAGCACTAAAGGTAATCAGGACACTATTGTTGGTCCAGAGATGTTCAATAGTTAATCAGAGGAATTCAACAATAATAGCTCGGGTCAAAGTTGATGGAATATTTCATTACTTAGAATGTTTTTGAGATAGACCTAGAACACAACACGGAGCATTAGTCAGTGTTAATTTCCTTTCTAATGAGGAAACGTTAGGATGTTTGTAACTATGTATTCGTTTGGCTTGAAAACTAGAGCTTAATTGGGCATAGATCCATCAGTTGTGCTGGCCACTTGTTCATGATATTACCACCCTACAATTTTTCATCTTTTAAATTAAGTTTCTTAAATTTTCTAATTAGAACTTCTTGTGGTAATATTTTCCTGTATGGGGGATGTGTCTCAGTCAGTAAAGTACTTGTCACACAAGCACGAGGATCTGAGTTCAATCCTCAATTCTCACATCAAAATGTATGACATAGTCGCACATGCCTAACTGCTGAGTTTCAGGTTCAGTGAGAGACCCTGTCTTTGATCTCTGGTCGCCACATGAATTGTTGTAAATATGCACATGCACTCATGCACACAGATGGACCCCAGAAATACACACACATTCACACACACATGTAAATACAGAAAAATGCTCTTCAACATAAACATTCTTTAACATATAGAATTTTGTAAACTACCAAATTCACTGAATATTGTTACTATCAAACATATACTGTATATTTATTTTGTAATAAATTTATTTTTTAATAAATTTATTTTGTAAGCACATTTGATTAAAAAAGAAATTATTTGAAATAATAATTATATTTATTTTGTTCTTTTGAGACAGGGTTTCTCTGTAATCTTGGAGCCTGTCCTGAAACTAACTCATTTAGATGAGGCTGACTGCAAACTCAGAGAGATCTGCTTGTCTCTGCCTCCAAAGTGCTGGGATTAAAGGCGTGCGCGACCACAACCCAGCTAATAATTTAATAGGAAGTATATGGAAAGTTTTGAATGGAAAAAAGGAAAGGGAGAAATTATCTAATTATAATTTCTGTCCCTTTATATAAATATACATATATGTATGTTTATGTATTTTGTGACTGTATATGATTATTTCATTTCCAAAATTTCTGTTTTTTTTCATAACATAATCTCCTTGCTGAAACTTCTCTTATCGTTTTGAATTTCTTCTCCGAGATCCTGAGCTGTCCTGTTCTTCAGGACTTCTACTCTCTTGGGTAGGTGTTTAGTATTCATCTGCTTATGAGTCCTTTGTATAGTTAGTGATTTTTTTAAAAACAGTTTTACTTTTATTCATATTTTTACGGGTGTATATGTACCCTTTTGGGTGTAATCCACATGTGTGTGGGCTACCATGGAAACCAGAAAAAGGTATGGGATTCCTGAAGCTCAAATTACAAGTGAATATGAGCAGCCCAATGTATGTAGGTACTAGAAACCGAAGGTGGTACTTCTGGATTCTTGAAAGATATATTCACAACTTAACCATCCCCCAGCACCTCTTATCCTTTTATTTTTAGAGTCTGACATCCTTTTTATTTCAGTTATCTAACTGACTTTGGTTTCGATTATTGGGGATTTTTGTTCTCCCTCTACAGGTGTCATAGTGGGTGTTGCACCTGATATTCTTAGTTCTTCCGTGTTGTTTTTTATTATAATTTAAAAAATACCTTGTCCCTCATTTTGCATACCTTTTCACTTCTTATATGGCTCCAACTCGTAAGTTGTCTTCACTCAAAATTCTATTTTTGGCTGCTATTTTGGGGAAGGGAGGATGATTACCCTAGGCTTGCTTCTACTTGGAGACATGTGATCCTTTCACTTTTGTCATAAACATGGTATATAGATGAAAGGACAAGTGTTCTAGTTGTAAAAAATATGTATGTTCTGTATAACTAAGAATATCGATATTTAGTAAAATGAAAAGGAACATGAAAGGAAGGAAGTAAAGCATGAATGGGGATCACGGTGGTTAGAAGTATGACGGGTAGAGAGAAACTTTTATAGATCTCTAACTGCAGAAAAATATAAAAAAGAAAGTAGAGTCACCAAATCTGTCTTATGATATAAAAGTTAAAAGTGCTGTAACAATGTGTGAATTATAAGCAATAATTAAAAATACAAAGCAGCTGAAAAGCTTTAGCAAAAGTAAACCATAACATAACCTAGCAGGTACGAGGCCCCTGGTCAGCACTGTACCTCATTTGGATGATTGGGTTCCCCTTCCCTTTGGTGGGCATTTTAATCATTTTGATGCACAAGTGGATACCAGTTTCAGAAATGCATTTAGGTGTGGTCTGTGTGCCCTTAAAGATAAGAAGGATTTCTATTTTCAAAGTCTAATTCCTTCCAGATCCCAGAGAAAGTTGCAGTCTTGCCTCTGAGGAAGTAAGGATGGGACTGACATCATCAGGGTTTTCTGCTACCTAGGCTCTGAAAAGGTACAGTGATTCTACCTTGTTCCCTCAGGACAATGTTTGGATTCCAGAGCATACTCAGACAACCCTCGAGTTCATCTCTGGCAATAGCAGAGAAAATGGAGTCTTTTCCAACAGCTAGCTGGTTTCAGTTTCATGTTATTTGACCTCAGTTCTGTTTGCTCAGAACTTACTCTGCTACTAATCCCTGTCTATAGACATCTTCTGGAGGCTTTAAACAGCCCAGAATGTCTCCCAACTCTCTCACCTCGTCTTTCTTTCTTTTTTTTTTTTTTTATAAATAATACCATTCAAAATTTCCACCTCCTCCCATTTCACTCCCACTCCCTCTCTCTCCCCCTCTCCAATCACCCTCCAGTCCTAAGAGAGGGCAGGGTACCCTGCCCTGTGGGAAGTCCAGGGTCCTCCCCCTCCCTCCATCCAGGCCTAGGAAGGTATGCATCCAAACAGACTAGGATCCCAAAAAGCCAGTACATGCAATATGATAAAATCCCAGTGCCATTATCATTGGCTTCTCAGTCAGCCCCCATTGTCAGCCACATTCAGAAAGTCTGGTTTGATCACATGCTCATTCAGTCCTGGTCGAGCTGGATTTGGTGAGCACACTGTCTCAGTGGGTGGACCAACCCCTCACAGTCCTGACTTCCTTGCTCATCTTCTCCCTCCTTCTGCTCTTCAATTGGACCTTTGGGAGCTCAATCCATTGCTCTGAATAGGGTCTCTGTTGTGTGCAAATGGATGGAAATAGAAAACAGATCCTGAGTGATATAACCCAAACCCAAAAAGATGAATACGGTATGTACTAAGTCATTAGTGGACTCTAGCCATAAACAAAAGACATTAAGCCTATAGTTCACAATCCTAGAGAAGCCAAATAACAAAGTGAACCCAAAGAAAAACACATATAGATACTCCTGGAAATGGGACGCAAACAAGATCACCTCTTCTCTTGTATAAGTAATTAGCAAAATTTGTAAAATTAGTTAATGATTTTCCCAACTAAAGTACTTTTAGAGTTAAACAATAATAAATTGCTTAAAGATGTTGGAAATCACGGGTGTGTAAGTTTACTCATAGTGAAATGATATTCTTGCCACCTGCACTGATGTTTGGAAAGATCACTCATTTTGATGTTTTAGCTGTTGTTTCTACAGAGAAAAATCACTAAATATTGCCGCTATCCTTGAGCTTTTTCCTTGTCTTCATTTATCTTTTCTAGACATCACTATACAGATATCAAAATGAGGTATATAATCTAAGTCATAATGTTTATCTCTCCCTTCAGAATTTCCTCCTTATTCCAATGCCATCATCATATTTCTGTTTGGTTAACACTGATATTCCATTCTAAGATATTATTTTAGCTCAACAGATTAAAATATTAGATGCTTTTATGATATATAAGTAAATAGAGCCTTCCTCACCAACATATTTTTATCACAATAACATAATTAAAATAATCTGAGAAAGATCTTTTGCTAGGAAAAAAACAAAAAATACGGTTGTTGGTCTATGTAGGTAAGATCAAGAATTCGGGTTGACTTCTATAATATAAACATATGAGACTAATGATAAATATACAGTAGAGAATCTGAAAGACACAAATGGCTGGCAACTGTGTGCATCTACACAACCTTTTCAAGCATTGAGGAGCCACACAATAGGAACTACTCCCTAGTATAAACTGAAGACAAACGCTCTCCTACCATTCTACATTGACACCTATGCTTTGTGCTTACTTTGTTGAACTTGTGAGTCTCTAATTAGTGTTTTTAAGTGAAAAAATATCAGAATGAGAAAATTAGGCAATATAAGACTAGATAGATTATGCAAAGATGCAAAGACAGTGGAAACAAATGTTTTCTTAGAAAACACATCTTTTTATTTCTTTAAACATAATCACTCTATCAGATTTTGAGATGCTGTGTTTGGATAAGTAAGGTTTGAAGGAGTTTTTCCCTGTCTTTTAATGAGGCTCTCAACCACTTATAAAATTTATTTGAACTTTGTAAGAATTCAAGAAAGAGGTGAAATTTTAACTCGGACTAGTGCACATTTCCCAGCTCTTGAATCTCAAGAAGCCTAGAGAAACACACATACAAACAGCTTTGGTGAAAATACAGACACAGGAGCCAACTTAAGTTAGTTGATATCTCATGTCTTTCAGAGCCTTGAGAGCTCAGAATCTCTACCAGTGCCACAAAATATGTTCATTTAAATCATTGCCTTTCTTTTTAGAATGCCATATTGTCTACATTGGGGAAAGTGCATCTCTTCTTATAAAGCATTTTGAACCACAGAAAGAGTCATGTTTTAGATATAGACATGATTTTCTTTATCTACACCATCACAAAGACATCCATGTGACCAAGAGAAAGAGCCCGTGGTTCCGAAATGTTGCTGCAGAAAATTTAGGAAAGCAGAATCTGTCCACTGTACTTGTGTGGTTTTGCCTGTATGTGTCACAAGATGCGTACTGCTAGAAGTATGATAGTTATCTTTGTTAAAGTTATTAGATCAAGAAATGTTTAGAAAATTCATGACACACGTTATTGCTGTATCTGTAGTGGCATTTCCAGCGCTGAGTAGATTCTAGGGTATTATTAATCAGTGGTTTAAGACCTGAGGTTTCATGATATGATGGCCTTATTAGAAGGCACTGGGAAGTCTGATGCAGGGCGTGCCTAAAGAAGTAGAACACTGAGGAGTGTCCATGAAGGTCATATCTTGCCCAGCTCCCTCCTGTAAATCTATCCTCTGTTTTATGAATGACATAATGTAAGCGTCTCTGCCAACCCCTCTCTGCCATGACAGGCTTGGTCTCCCAAAATGACAAATTCAAGACAAACCTTTCTTCTTTTAAATTCTTATGCCAGACATTCTGACAAAAAAAAATTGAGGCTAATAGAATTAATGAGTGACTTATGCTAACACCTATTGCTGGGAAAGGACACATAACTCAGGCATTTTTTTTTGTCTGCAAAATAACAAAGGCTGCTGGAATTAGATATGCTGGGATTTTTCTAGTATAAAAGCTCTCACAAAGTTCTTTATTTTTGCGTGAGATTTGTTTGAATTTGTTGCAGATAGCCATAGTCACATTCCTCTTCTGAGAATAATGTTTTCTAGTGTATATTGGTGAAGCAAAGTGCTAACCAGAGTAAATAGAGCTGTCTTCCATATGTTACCTTGCAATATGTGTAACAATCAGCAACCTCCCTCCATAGTACTCTGCAAGTATCACCCCATCCTTACTAAAAAAAACCGAATATATATTTTGTATCTTCTACTGTCATAGATTTCTGTCAAGTAGAGTTCTAGGCACTTTTATATAAGTTAGTCCCTTTTATTCATTCTTAATTTGATAGTCAGATATGATTAAACTACACAATTATGGTATACTTAAAGGGCCCACAAAGATAATGCAAATATGTGATATTATCCAACTGAAATACAACCTATGATGGCATGCGCAGATAGACATCAATGATATTCAATGAAGCCCCCGCCAAAAAAAAAATCAAAAGAACAGGCATGGATTCTCCCAAACACACAGAAGATGAGTATAAATTCAGCACATTCATGAATTAAGTATAATCCCCAAATATAAGGACAGTTGAAAGCTCTGATCAAACCAAACTGTATCCTTACAGAGAAGTTTCCTCTTGCAGCCATTGCCACAAGCAAATGAGAAAGCAGAATGCTGGATTTGGAAGA
This sequence comes from Microtus agrestis, assembly GCA_902806775.1. Taxonomy (NCBI): domain Eukaryota; kingdom Metazoa; phylum Chordata; class Mammalia; order Rodentia; family Cricetidae; genus Microtus; species Microtus agrestis. The sequence goes on along the minus strand of CADCXT010001865.1, from coordinate 155,562 downwards.
TAACTTTGAGAATTTAGCAGATTTGGAAGAGCAGCAAAAATGTAAATAACTCAAGACCACAAGAGTCCCCAGGCACTCCTAATTCCATGCAAATGGCAGCGTTCTACATGTACCAGGATAAAGACTATGACCTGTGAGGTTTGCTCAACTTCTTTGGGAAGGCAAGCTTATCAGTGAAGTAGACACACAATTCTAATTTGGTTCAGAGTATTGAATATCATTGACTGCATTTGGGATTAAACCTTTTCTAACAACGGAGTAAACCACACAGCTAGCATATTTGTTAAAGCAGGATGTGATGGGTGTGCGAGTGTGAGTATCATCAGTCACAATAGAATTTGGAGGTATTTGTAAATCAGATATATGTCAGCAAGCCTGCAGTGTAGCTGGAGGTTATAAGCCCACAGCAAGAGCTCATGGAAATGGGGACCTTGAAATAGAGACATCTTCCAGTCTGATGGTCTGATATTATCTTTCTACTTTAAAGTGTTCTTCCATCTGAGTTCCATCTTTAGCAATGTCTGGGGATAAAAATCTTTTTATCAGTCAGCTCATTTTTAAAGCTGTATAAATCCATGCCAAGTGAGAGAGGCTACTGTCCTGGTGGTCATGACAACTTCTTCCTTTTTTAAATAAGCTGTAGGTAGGTTTCTTCTTGGTTCTAGGCCTTTGTCCTCTATTTTCTGAGAAACTTTACTTTGGAAATTTCTTAATTGCCAATGTTTTTCTGGATCTTTGGGATATAAAGATTCATATAAATCTCTTTAAATGCTTCTTAATTGGATTAACAATGTAAGGTTTTCACTATTAGCGAACTTTGGTTCATTTCTTTTACTTATCATCAAAGAAGGTCATGCCTTTTCTCCTAGGAAGTCAGGAGTTTAACCTCTGTGTGTTCATAAATGAGCAAGTATAGCACAGCTGATAGGATCTTTTGCTCACATGTAGAACAGGCTCTCTCCATATCCTTTAGGGCTTTTCTCCTAGATCATTCCTGATATTTAGCAATGTTTTCATAGATTTCTCTGGTAGAGATGAATTCTGACTTAGTCCTTGTCTTGCTTCCTTACTACAGTAGCCTCTCTGCAACCACCCTTTTGTATTTGAGAAGTGCATGGTTTCCTGAGACATGCCATATCCTTGGATACAAACTCTTTTTGCACAAAAGTACTCTATATTCCTTCTTTTCTATTTGATAATTATTTTTTCTCATTGCTGTGGCTAATTGTTTGTCAAGAAAGAACTTACATAATGGAAAGTTATGCAGTCCCTTGTGACAGGAAAGACATAACTGTATTTAGCTCATGGCATTGACCAGGTATGGAAAGGATTGCTTCTATCTTCCCATCTCAGTGTAACACTTAATAGAAAGAGAAGTCACATCTTGGGACTAGGCCATAAACTTCACAACCTGCCCTCATAATAGACTTCCTCCATTTAATTTCCACTTGTAAAATGTTCTATAACCTCTCCAAATGGGACTGTCCAGTAGGAGAACAAGCATACATATATATGAGCCTAGGGGAGAAATTTTTCATCTAAATATAACAGAGAAACCAACTTCTCTTTTTCTTTATTTTTTGCTTTTCTTTTTATCTTTTATATTTATAAGTGTGCATATACATATGTGTGTATAGGTATGTGCATCTTGCATGTGTGGAGAGGATGTGGGAAGATCAAGCTTCATAACTCTCTGTCTTGGTCTTTTGAGACATGGTCTGTCTTTGAACTTGAATCTGATGGGCAGGAATAAGGTGTAATTTCAAAAGACAAAAGATGAGTCATTGTTTAAACATAACTCAAGATTGTGTATACAAAAGGATCAAACATATCTGTTCAGATGTATTCCCAAACTGAATAAAAATGTTTCCATGATAATAAAATATGTTTTTTTAGTTTTTATTTATTTATTCATTTATTAAAGATTGGTTCTTGCCCCCCCCTCCCCCCCCCCCCCAATGAAGTCCCTCCACAGAAAGAGCAATAGGGTTGCCTGGAAGTAGGACCCACTAGAAGAAACCCAACCCCCCTAGGCCCCCACAAACAAGTAGGCAAACCATCATTGTTCGAGTTCTAGAGCCCCCTTTTTTTTATTTTTTTTTTCCCGCCTTAGTGAGTTCCAAGAACATCCCCATTGTCTCAGTGTGCACCAAGTCATTTTTTTTTTTTCTCTCTCCTTCTGCTCCTGATTTGGACTTGAGTTTGCAAAAGGATGGAAAAGAAACACTATCCTGAAGGTAAGCCAGAAAAAAGAACTACAGTTTCTGCCATAAATCACCTATAATTTTATCTTAGAGAAGCTAAATAAGAAGGAGAACCCAAAGAAAAACATATAGTCATCCTCCTGAATATAACCTCATCAGGCAGAAGGAGACAGAGAAGAGACCCACATTGGAGCACCGACGAAATCCAAGGTCCAATCAGGAGCAGAAGGAGAGAGAGACAAGGAACTCAGGACGCGAGGGTCAAAGGTTTTGCTGAAGTAACGATCATAAGAAATTCTGTAAGAAAGATCACTAGGTTAAGGGTTTTAAGGTAGTTTCTGTTCGAACATGAACAAATAGCAATGTGTATTTCACTCCTACAAAGTACTGTTCTGAAAATCACTCTGGAGTAGAGCTTTTACAATCCCAGCAACTGGTCTAGCAGTCCTAGGATCATCTGAAGACTAAAAAATGCACATAGTTGGGGGCCACCAAAGAGGAGAGAAGCCCTGCAATCTGTACTCTGCTCTGGATGGACTATTGAAAGCTACTGCCTAGAATGAAGGCATGTGTGGGACCAAGCATAGAGAAAGGTTTCCAGACAGGGGCAGCTTTTAAAAGAGCCACAGACTCTGGGATGGGCAGTAGGCTTCACACTCTGTCAAGAGCTGACAGTCCTGCCTGAGGAAATTATTTAGGTTTGTGCCTTAGGACCTACACACTGGTAATATTTATTTTAATTCCTATAATAGAGCCTTTGTGTTGCCATGTTTGTTTTATATGTGTCAAGGCTAGTCAAACTTTCTTTCGAGTTAAAAATAAAAACAACAACATAATATTTGGAATAAAATCATGGAGTTAAAAACTAGACACAGATAAATATTAACTATATGTCTGTACAATTCCAAATTTCATTTTCGATAAAAAATAGCTTCTGACAGAATGAGAAAATCTGGCTTTCAGACAGTCAGCCTTACGGGATTGGAAGGACTGAGAGCACAAACCTAAAAATTCAGGGAAGCGGATGCTTCCAAGGAAGTCTTTCTTTCTTCTTCAGTTGTAAGTAGAAATGGAAGAGTATTCTTCCAGATGGTATGTAGGTTATCAGGGATTTGTATTAGTTAGGAATTCATTGGTTCATCTATCAATTCATTATCATTTCATCAGGGGTCAGACATTGAACTAAGGTTAGGATACAAAATTCAAAATATCTCCCTAAAAATTAAATAATAAAAAGATCTGATTATAAAATGTCCAAGACTGTTCACATTAGGATATTTGGAGAAGCAGTAATTCCTGGAGATGTTTAAAAATGAATGTGCCTGCTGTGTCTATCACCATACAATAGGTGGGGAGGGGATGATCTTGATAAAATTTTAAACGATCAAAACATTTTACAATTTTCCAACGTTTACTTGTTTGAAGGGTGCTTATAGATCCATTTAAATGTTTACATATCTTCAAATGTGTTTGCAATACTTGATATATTAAGTAAGAATCCTTAAGAACTTTAAGAAACAATTCACTTTGAGATAATACATTAACAGGCATTAGGGATAGATAACACAGAGCATTTACTGTGTCATTTTTATCACATAGAAAAACAAATTTTACAATATCACAAGTACATAGACAATTACACAGTCAAGACACTGAAGATTTCCATCAATATGCTACAGTTTTAATTTGCAACACCTGTCAATGGCATGAACTAACTTTACGTTTGTCTACGGGCATTAAGGAAGCCTAGATCAGCTAATAGATCTCTGGTTTAGTTCGAAAACCTTTACATCCTCCAGGTAATCATTCTCTATTGTACACGTGTTCTCCTCAGATTTTCTTCAACTCTCTCTTTTTAGATATATATTTTTTATTTTTAAAACAATATTATTTGCATACCAACCTCAGTTCCCTCTGCCTCCTGTCCTTCTGCTCCCCTCATTTTTTCCCCTACCCCAGTTATTCCTCAAAGAGGGTGAGGCCTCCCATGGGGAATCAACAAAGTCTATCACTTGAGGCAGGACCAAGGCCCTCCCCACTGTATCAAGGATGAACAAGTTAAGGCCCTTCATAGAGAATGGGCTCCCAAGAGTCAGTTCATGCATTACGAATAAATACTGGTTTCACTGTAAGTTGCCCACAAACTGTTCAAGCCTCAAAATTATCACCCACATTCAGAGGACATATTTCCATATCATGCAGGTTCTCCAGCTGTCAGTGTGGAGTCAGTGAATTCCCATTTGCTCTACTCAGCTGTTTCTGTGTGTTCCCCCCACCCACCATAGTCTCGGCCTCCTTGCTCAATACCACTCCTCCTTCTCTATGACTGGACTCTAGGAATTGGACCCAGGGCTTAGCTGTGGATCTCTGCATCTGTTTACCTCAGTTACTGGATGAGTGTTTTATATTAACCATTAAGGCAGTCATCAATCATCAATCTGATTACAGGGAAGGGGGCAGTAAACCAGGTACTAGGGACATTCCCAGGAATCCACAAAAATGACCCCAGCTAAGAATCTAAGCAATATTGGGGAGGGTAACTTAATTTTCCTCTTCTCCTTATTTTTTCCTTTTACTCCCCCATTTGTGAAGCTTTTCTTAGAATAAAAATGTTCTCTTTTGACAAAGCTCTACTTATTAATTTTGCTGTATATAGATTATAATGTTGCTATAAAATCTAATAACTTTTAACCTATCTGTTAATTATGTATAATTTACTTGTTTTTAACCTAAGACTTTTATGAAATTTTGTTTTACATTTATGTTTTAATTCACTTGGAGTTGGTTTCTCTAAGAGGTGTCTCATTTCACTCAGTTTGATTTATGGAGGTACACAGTTTGTATATTTAAATATGTCCATGTTAATACAGTACAGTCTTAATTACTATAGCACTATACAGCAGTATTGTTTTAATGACTATAGCCATATACAACTGTCTTGGTCTATTATGAGAACACATATCACAATGAATGGAAGTGACCAATATGTGTCTTTGATCTCTTAATACAGTCAAAGAAGATTAGCTAATAATCCCATAATAACAATGATATCCTATGAAAAAACCATGGAATTTTAGACAATTTTAGGTTTCCCTTCTCTTTGAGAAGAACTTGTTTTTGTCTGAGAATTTAATGTTGTATAGGAGGATAAGTCATCAAACAGAAGGAAGTATGCTGTTTATTTTCCACTAATACTTATATTATTTTACAAAATTCTATAGCTATACATTCACAATATTTCAATACAAAGTAACATTTTCTTTTTTTTTTTTTTTATTACTTAAAAATACCAATCCAAATTCCCACTCCCTCCCCTCCTTTCAGTTCCCTCCCTCTCCATCCAAAGTAACATTTTATACATGCAAACAATTTTTGAGTATTCAAAAATATAACTAACATACAATAACTTTTCATCTCTCTATTTTTGCTGTGAACGATTTAAAATATACTGTCTTACTTATTTTGAAACATACAGACCATTGTTCTTATATATAGTCACCCTTTTGTCCAAAGATTTCAGGACTCAGTTGAATTTTCTGTTGAAACTTTGTTAGCCTTTGATTAAAACCTACCCACTTCCTCTTTCCTCACTTACAGCCTCTGGTAACAATTATTCTGGCTTCAACTTCCATGAGTTGAGCATGGTAAATTTTATCAAAATGAAATCATGCAGTTTCAGGCTTTCTGTGTCTGGGGCTGATTTAAGTGCCTTTCAACATATATTCAGAAATAAAATTACCTCTAAACGCTAGCACCCTCCCTTTAGCTCATTCCCTCTCTTTACTCTCTCTCTCTCTCTCCTTTACTTTCTTTCTTCGGTTTTCCTTTTACCTTTCTATCTAAATGACTGCATGCTGTTTAGCTCTTTCCTTGGAATTTGAACATTTTCTCTTGGAAGGAGTTGGAACAGATAGAAGGTTTTATAAGACTTACAAGATTCAGAGAACAAACAAAACTCCCAAGGTTTGGAAAACTACTGAACCTTACAAAACTCTCCAGGGCACTCCACCAGGCTATGTAGACAATAATGATGGCAGGGGCAAGGAAAATGGTCAGTTGATTGAGTTTCCTTATAAATGGACAGCAATCACCAGGTATGCAGCAGTGTGTTGTCATCACTCAGGCTGGAGTAGGAAATTTGGTGACACAACTGCCTTCAGTTTGCTTCTGTAAGGAATCTCCTGTAAGGAATGAACTACTCAGACATCTGTAAGTCGCCACAATGAAGTCACTGATTCATAAAGCTTCTGTGCAATTGTATACTTGGTTTATCATTGGTGTCTGATCTGGAATAAATAGACATTTTTTTCACACATCCGATGAAAAGTCATAGAACACAAATGTCATCTAAACAGAAACCGAGAGAATCAAGGATGAATTGGAGATGAGTGAGTTGTATAGTCTCTGAAATTGGTGTTGATGCATTTGAGGGTGCAGCACATAATGAGACAATAAGGATATGGGTATCTTTCTTTGTATAGTATTAGATAACATGCCTCTTTGCTGCAATGGTTGATAATGCAATTTAAACTGATATATCTGAAATGAAAATTTCCTTGATAGGAATCCAAGGATTACTACATTTCTATCTTTCTTTCTTTCTTTCTATCTTTCTTTCTTTCTTTCTTTCTTTCTTTCTTTCTTTCTTTCTTTCTTTCAAGACAGGATTTCTCTGTAGCTTTGGAGCTTGTGAACTTGCAGTATTAGCAGGAAAATTAGGTCAGTCTGAAAGATGTGGAAATAGAAAAACTGAGCAATACAATGGCCATTGTGTCAATGTCACAGTAAATAATGACAGAAAATTCCCCATGTATTAGTTTGACCAAGACCAGCTCAAATTTGAATTCTCCACCCCCCCCACATGGCTTCTGTCTGCTTATAGTTTGTGGCTGCAGGTCTTTCAGCTGGCTATTGTCTGTGTCTCTCCATGCTCTGCACAAGTGCCTCTGCACTCTATCGAATAGCACAGAAAGTATACTATGGAAAATGAACAAAGAATTCAAGGGAAAAGATACTTGTCCGACTGCAACTGACCCAGGATAGCATTTGAAACCACAAACAGATATTATCAACATATATCCACATATTTCTACCAACAATTATAGAATATCCGCTTTGGTTAAGGTTATTTTCAATCTGTTGACTATGTTTATCAAATGAGTACCCTATAACACACTCACAAATACATTGGTCTGGGTCAGGGACACAAAAGAGTACCTCACTTAATAATAAAGCTACATATTTCATTGAGATTGTAAAACCTGACTGCATGAGAAATGAACATCATAGTAAGGTTGGTTATACTGTTCTCTTACAAGCCTTCTCAGGTTTTATATCAATTTAGTTCACCATATTGGCGTGCCAATCTGTTGCAAGGAGAGAAGCTACTTGGTCTTTCCCAGCTGCTCAGCCCCAAAATAATCACACAGAAACTGTATTAATTAAAACAATGCTTAGTCATTAGCTCTAGCTTTTTATTGGTTAACTCTACATCTTAATTTAACCCATCTCTGTTAGCCTGTATATTGCCATGTGGCAGTGGCTTACTGCCAAAATTTCTGCATGTCTTATGCTGGCAGTGGCTCCATGGCATCTCTCTCCTCCACCTTCCTTCTCATGGCATTCCATGTAATTTTCCCTGCCTACCTAAGTTCTGCCCTATCAACAGGTCACGGCAGTTTCTTTATTCCTTAATAATAATCACAACATACAGAGGAAAATCACACATCTCTCTTAAAGGCAGGCTAAACTTAAACAGACTGAGCACACAGTAGGACAGTAGATTGAATACCCTGCAATAAGTCATCTTAAGGCATATTATTATGTTGGTAGTAAGGCCTTGTAAATTTAATCTCTGAAGGAAGAAACTTTTTCAGACTTTTTTCAGAAATAAATAATAGCACAGCACATCTCTCTTTGAGACAAGAGCTGCATAAATTGAGATGAAATGAGGAAAATTATTCCCTGGTGTGCTAGTTTCTTTGAGTCATTATGAGGAATACCCAATTGTATCTAAAGTCTGTGTGAATATCTGGGACTGGATGGCAACAGAGGAAACACAGACATTGCAGAGACAATAAAGCATGAGAGTGGTAGTATTGTCTACCCAGTTCACGGGGCTACATACTCCTGTGTTCACTGTAGAGTTAAACAGGTTGATTCTCAGTGTTCTTTGGCTAGGATGGTATATCATGAGGCACATTTAACTCCGGTGTGGTGTTTTTGTGTGTGCACCATGTATCATGGTGGGGCTTGATCTCATCCAAGTCAGAGAGGCTCTGGCAAGTCTGAACATATGCAGACTGTGCTATTAATTAGGAATCTAAAGAGCCAGATGTACTTAGATGAAAAAGAGAAAGCAGATCATTGGATCCAGTCTGTGCTACACAAAAGCACATGTGGCAATGTGTGTCTTAAGATGATGTTTTTAGGAGAACAAAGATGGAAAGTGAAATGCTGTGCTGGTGTTGGAGACTAAGCAGATGGTACAGGTAGTTCCTACTGTATGCTTTAGAGAAGGAGGTATCTTGAAGAAGAAATTGACACAGAGATTCTTTTGACAGGGTGGTCAAAGTTCTCTGAAACAGGGCTGCACATTGTAAAGAGAGACCACCTCAAATTAAGAATTTTTGGTAACTATGAAATTGCAAGCTATTTGGGCTATAGAAGTTATAGGAGACAAGCATTCCTTAGGGTACCTTATTTCAGAATAAATCCCCAAACCATCAGGTTCAAATATAGGATAGAACTGTACAGATAAAGGGGATTAAGATAGTCCTAGGGGTGTACAACTACACTCTTATCTCCATGAATAAATGCTTACATGTCTCTGCTTTAGAAAACTTTCTGAATATTTTTTCATGTCTTGCTGGGTGATACTGTGTATCACTGTTGGTGACTTCTCCCTGAGAACATGCAGCATTAGATTCACTCATGCATGGTTTGGTGAGATATGAGCTTATAATATTACCTAAACCAAAAAAAATTTGTGAATATCAAACTGTATACTGCCCAGTTAACCATCCATCTAGATTTGTCTGTGTTTGAAAGTAGAGCTTGTAGGTCCGTGAGAAATAGAAATAGAGTGTTTGTGCTCTCATTTTTGTTTTTAATAATTTCTTGCATCAATTAGATGTCATAGTATAAAATACTATATAAAAAGGTTCATAATTTTAATTTAAATCTTACTGAAATTACTCATGATGTGGGTATACTATTTCTAACTAGGTATGACTTAGATATATTTTATTTGCCCAAATTCTCATACATAGATATTAATCATACTTTCCTGGTTATAGAGGTTACACATTTATCTGGTTTGTCTTCATAACAAATAAAAATAATCATTTAGGCTGCTTACTGACCTCTATCTATCTATTTGATTTATGTAATACAATATTTATCTGATAACCATTTTCCTTTATAACAGGAATGTGACTGTGTTAATTTTGTTTTACCAAGTGATGCTATCTTTTTAGTAAACTTGATAGAATTCTTTTTTAATAATGTTTTTATTAAGATTTTAGATTGCTAAATTCTAAAATCATAATTTTAAATACCTTTTCCTCTTAGAATATTCTGTCTTACATTCTTCCATTTGCAACCAGAACACATTTAAAGAGGTAATGGAATTATGTATTTCTATTTCAATGATAATGTGTCCTGCAGCTGGGCATATAGCTCAGTCAGTATGGAGAATACCTAGCAAGGGTGAGAGTTCTCATTTGATTCTCCAGAACCCATCATAAAGTGCTAGAAATGGTGTCACACACTTGAGATGGAGCACTAGGGAGTGAGGGACAGGAGAATCTGTTGATTCACTAGACAGAACAGACTAATGGAAGAGCACCAGGTTAGTTGCAGAGACCGTGTCTCAAGGAAGTGGATGGTGTTCCTGAGAGTGACATCTGAGGTTGTCCTCTAGCACACAGACATGAGCGTTCATACACACATACACACACATATACACACATACACACACACCTGCACACACACCTACACACACACACACCCCTACACACACACATACACACCCCCACATCCTCCCCACATGCTTATGCATTTTAAAGGAAGCCTTTATTTCGCATGGCTCCATAAAGGCAGCAAATCAAGTGTAGTCTTCCGAAAGGCATCAGAGTAATGACTTACAGTGCCTGAGAGCATAAATCCCTAAATTGGGGTCAAAAGCATCAATGAAATTTTACCACAGCAACAAAAATTTCATTTTCTAATGCCCTTCTTTAGTTCTGAAAGTCGTTGTAAAGACACATTACTTGCCAAGTGGTGGGAAGAAGATACTTCATATTTTAGGATAAGATTTTATTATTGGTTATTTCATTGAAGATTAAAGAAAATAAAGAGCATGTAAAACCCAAACATTTTACTCAATAATATTTTAATATGTATAAGAAATTACTGTGAGCTATTTATTATGTTTAAAATCATTATAAAGTTAACTTGAAAACACTTTATTTATATTAATATATTATATAAGGTCATCAAATACCATTAAGGCTACTTTAGAATACAAAGTTATGTACATACTTCCTAAAATTTTTGCCATTATTTCAGCTGGACATTTTATGAATGAACTTCCTCTAAAATTTGCAGATAAAGAAAAATTTAATGCTAGTAGAGATAAGCTTCCTAAAACCTACTGTAGCTCTGACACACCCAAATACATTCTGAAATAGTGATAGAAATTACTTCTGATATAATTAATAACATTTTATATAACTTACCAGAGAAATATGAATGCAACTAGGCTTGTAATAGGAATTTAAATTTACCTTACCAATTCTTCACTTTGACAGCTAAACTAAATTCAAAAGTCATTTTAAAAAAGCAAGCACATCTACAGAGTAGTAATTCCAATGATGTACCTATTTCAATATGGTAATTTGGATCTACTTGACTAATTTGTGGCATTAGAGAACATTGCTCTAGTAACCTTTTATTCAGAATAATTGACAGCCACTCTCTTCAGTATGATGTTAACCTAAAACTGTGCCTTCCTTTCAATTTTATCCTGTTGGAGGTTGGGTCATTCTTTATGTAATCCAAATTCAAAAATACAGGTCTTCAAAGAGGAAAATTGTCATTCAGCTAATCTAACCATATGCTAATCACTTCAAGGATTATGTAATAGATAATCAAAACTTTTGGAGAGCTTAAGTACTAAATTAATCATGTTAACTGAGAGCAATAGCACTTGAGACTAGGATGATAGGATGATAAATGTCTGCCCAGATGCGTAGGTAGATAGGAAAGTAAATGCATGTGTCCTATAAATAGTCTACCATTATTTTATGTTTGGCCAAATCGACTGATTAATTTTAGCTATAACAAGGCATGTATATGATTTATGCAATATTAATTGTCTAAACAAAGTTAAACTATACTTAATAGTAAATTTACTTCACTCTTAGCAATATCCCATATTATGCCAATGTATTATGAGTGATAGAAGGGTAAAGATAATGAGTGAGATACTGTCTCTGTCTCATGCTGGTCTGAAGCGAGGGAAACAGGTAGGAATATTAAATAACATCATCCAGTGTAAAAATCTCTCTGATGAATGAAAGCCTGGGAAATTGAAGGGTTAATAAAAGAAGAAATATGCATTTTCTTCAAGCATGGGAGATGAAACGAGACTTCAAATCTCAGCAGAAAGTATGTACGAGAAATGTCATACTGGGTTTAAAATAAAGTGAGTTTTAGCTCGAAAGAAAATATTGACTGTAGTGGCATTTCATTTGAATTTTAATAAATAAAACTTGCCTGAAGATCAGAGAAGTAAAATCAGGCAGTGGTGACACACACCTTTAATCCCAGTAGCCATACTAGCTTGCCATAGAAATTGGTTGGTGCATGCCTTTTTTTCCAGTGGTACACATAAGATTATCAGTGGTCCCAGTCATCAGGAGGTTGATGTGGGAGGATCTTCTGTTTTGTGTTGATTTCATTGGTTAATAAAGAAACTGCCTTGGCTTTTGATAGGGCAGAAAATTAGGTGGCTGGAGTAGACAGAACAGAATGCTGGGAAGAAGGGAAGTGAGCTCAGATGCAGTGGATCCAGCCGCCAGGTCAGACATGCTGAATCTTTCCCAATAAGCCACCACCTCATGGTGTTACACAGATTATTAGATTGGTTAATCAAGATATGAGAGTTAGCCAAGAAGAGGCTAGATATAATGGGCCAGGCAGTGTTTAAAAGACTACAATTTGTGTGTTGTTATTTTGGGGCATAAGCTAGCCAGGCAGCCAGGATCCTAGCAGCAGGAATGAAGCCTGCTGCTCCTTCTACAGGAAGTATCCTAGAAAACTATGCCCACATTCTAAAATATGATATTACTCATGGACTAACAATCATTTGATTAAGAGTCCTACAGAATAAAAATGCAGGAACAGAAATTATGGTTCAATTTGAAGGTCAGAAAAGTAAAACAGCCTGCCACAGGCTCTTACCTTGACCTCAGTTTGAAAATGACAGTCCTGCCTCCAGGAATCTTAGAATGAGACAGAGACTGAGAACAGTCTCCACCATTTTATAATCTTCTCTCATTCTGAAGTTAAAGGCATGCACCACTGGGATTAAAGACATGCATCACTGAATTTCTATGGCAAGCTAGTGTGGCTACTGTGATTTAAGGTGTATATTACTACAACCTGGTTCGTAAGGCTGAGCAGTGGGGTTGTTTTATTCTGATCTTTTTTTATTCATTTATTAAAGATTTCTGTCTCTTCCCCACCGCCACCTCCCATTTCCCTCCCCCCTCCCCCAATCAAGTCCCCCTCCCTCGACAGCACAAAGAGCAATCAGGGTTCCCTGCCCTGTGGGGAGTCCAAGGACCTCCCACTTCCTTCCAGGTCTAGTAAGGTGAATATCCAAACTGTCTAGGCTCCCCCAAAGCCAGTACATGCAGTAGGATCAAAAACCCATTGACATTGTTCTTGAGTTCTCAGTAGTCCTCAGTGTCCACTATGTTTAGCAAGTCCGGTTTTATCCCATGCTTTTTCAGACCCAGGCAGCTGGCCTCGGTGAGTTCCTGATAGAACATCCCCATTGTCTCAGTGTGTGGGTGCACCCCTCGCGGTCCTGAGATCCTTGCTCATGCTCTCTCCTTCTGCTCCTGATTTGGACCTTGAGATTTCAGTCCGGTGCTCCAATGTGGGTCTCTGTCTCTGTCTCCTTTCATCGCCTGATGAAGGTTAATATTCAGGAGGATGACTATATGTTTTTCTTTGGGTTCTCCTTCTTATTTAGCTTCTCTAAGATCACGAATTATAGGCTCAATGCCCTTTATTTATGGCTAGAAACCAAATATGAGTGAGTACATCCCATGTTCCTCTTTTTGGGTCTGGCTTACCTCACTCAGGATAGTGTTTTCTATTTCCATCCATTTGCCTGCAAACTTCAAGAAGTCCTTGTTTTTTACTGCTGAGTAGTACTCTAATATGTATATATTCCATAATTTCTTCATCCATTCTTCAATTGAAGGGCACCTAGGTTGTTTCCAGGTTCTGGCTATTACAAACAGTGCTGCTATGAACATAGTAGAGCATATACTTTTGTTGTATGATACGGCCTCTCTTGGGTATATTCGCAAGAGTGGTATTGCTGGGTCCAGGGGTAGTTTGATCCCGAATTTCCTGAGAAACCTCCACACTGCTTTCCAAAGTGGTTGCACAAGTTTGCATTCCCACCAGCAATGGATGAGTGTACCCCTTTCTCCACAACCTCTCCAGGAAAGGCTATCATTGGTGTTTTTTATTTTCGCCATTCTGACAGGTGTAAGATGGAATCTTAAAGTTGTCTTGATTTGTATTTCCCTGATCACTAAGGAAGTTGAGCATGACCTTAGGTGTCTTTTGGCCATTTGAACTTCTGTTGAGAGATCTCTGTTCAGCTCAGTGTCCCATTTTATAACCCCAGCAGCACAGACAGTAAGGGCCTCATTGAATAAATGGGACCTACTGAGACTGAGAAGCTTCTGTAAAGCAAAGGACACTGTTGCTAAGACAGAAAGGCAACCCACTGACTGGGAGAAGATCTTCACCAACCCTGCAAGTGACAAAGGTCTGATCTCCAAAATATATAAAGAACTCAAGAAACTAGACCGTAAAAGGCTAATCAACCCAATTATAAAATGGGTCACTGAGCTGTTTTATTCTGATCTTCAGGTAAGTTTTCTTTATGAAAATACAAGTGAAGTGTCACTAAAGTTAAAACCATTAAGCACGAAGAAATACCAGAAAGTTCTTGAAATATGGAAGTTCACAATTCATAATGAATGTATTTTTATCATTGCTGTTGCAATCAGTTGCTGCAAACTTGGTGACTGTAAAGAGTTTATTTTATTATTTGTTATGTGCATTCATGTGCTTCTGTGTGCCCAAAAAATGTCCAGAAGAGGACATCAGGTTCCACTTTACAAGAATTGCAGGAGGTAGTAAGCCGCCTGACATGGGTGCTAAAAGCTGAACTCAGATTTTGTAGAAGAGTAGAAAAGCTTTTTAGTGGTTAAACCATCTTTCCAGCTCTAATTAAGGAGATTAAACAACACCAATTTCTTAGCTCTTCCCTAGTTGTCATGGGTTAAAGTGAAGATGGAAATAATATTCCTCACTGGATACTGCTGAAAATTAGCATCTATCTTCTATGTGATTTGCTGGTAGAAAACAATTCCTTGAGTTTGAAAGTACAATCACTATTGACATGTATATTTCTTTTCTGATAGAAGCCATATGCACATGAAGGTTTATTTATAATGAATGGAATGGGTATTACTTGTGTTTGAGCTAAACAAAGACATATGCTGTCAATATGTGTTTAAATGGGTATATGTATTATTTCTTCAGAGTAAATGCCTAAGTTTGGCTACACATTTATAGATTATATTCAATTTCATTATATACATAGTTGTCAGTTTTCCTCAAAATGTTCTTTCTTTACACACACACACAAATTCTTCTAATGCATGCCATTCAGTGTTTAAGCAACAATATCTCATATTTCAGTTTGCATTTGTCAAATGATTAATGATATTGAACAATTTTATTAGATTAACTGGTCTCTCATATATATCTCTTCATGAAATATTTGAACCAGTGTTTCTGTATTTTAAGTTTGTTTATAATTTCATTATAATAATATAAATTATAGTAATGAATATTTCTATTACATTTATGTATCATACACTTGATTAAGTATAAGATTATGGTTTTCCTTTTCAGATTTTTTTATCTGAGGCAGGCTGCCCTGGAACTCACTTTGAAGATTAGGGTGGACTCAAACTCATAGAAAACTAGAAAACATCTGGCCTCTGTCTCCCAAATTCTGGGATTAAAGGCATGCACCACTATACTTGTCCCTTTTTTACCTTTCTTAATAGGAGACTTTTGTGAGTGTGGAATGCTAATTTTCATGTCAGTAAGTTTTGTTTATGGCTAGTCCAGTTACTGTTTCATTAACATGTGTCTAACTCTTATTGTCAGGATGATCTTCTGCATCTTGACTTTTTCTTTCAAGAACTGCAGCATCCAGCACACTTTCAGAGATAGACTTGATGATGGTGAAGTAATCAAGAAAAGAGATGGACACATATACACAAAAACTCTGGGAACAGATGTACTAGTGTCTCTGATGGAGAAACCACAACACCCAGGCAGTTCAGTGAGTTTATTACCTAGAATTTAACAGGGAGTAAGGGTTGTTGCATTCATCTTAAATAGAGGGTAAGGTTATTACGTTACATGCTGATAATGAAGGAGGCAGACTTTATGGTATACAGATGAAACAAGGAGACAGATTTATCTTATCTCAGTGGATATAGTCTCTGAAGACAAGCAGTTTCAGGCTTTAAATATCCAGATGAAAGAGAATATTGCCTTGGCATATTTCTGCATGCACATCAATATTTAATCTTGGATCCCCAAAGAAGGCTTTGTCACCCTTTTGTGTCTTTACCATCCCATGTGGCTGAGGCCTTAGAGTCCTTGATATGTCTTCCACATGTCAATAGCACACATTAGATCAGGATATGCACATTCAAGGCTTCCTATGCTCCCTACAAAAAGTCTAAGGGTTTTTTGCTTTGTTTTTGATCCATTTCAGTTTAATTTTTGTATTTATGATTGATTGTATCTCACATAGATATCACTACTTGTTAAAAGCATTGCTATTTTTATTATATTGGTTTGGTCATGGTCTTGAAAACCAAATATTATATACATATTTAAAAATATAAATGAAATGCATTATGTGATCTTAAACTGCTCATTACATTCCATTAATATCCATAAGTATTATTTATACTTTGTCAGTAGCATATTCTGTTCTTACAATTTTCAATCAATATTAAAAAGGGTACTGTGAATGCTCAAACCTCACTTTTTTTAGTAACAACTTTACAAAGTTTAGATTCTTTGAATTTTGTGTAAATACTAAATTCCTCATGTCAATGACTAAAGTAAGATTTTGGGTTACAATGCCACAGCTTTTAATTTATAAATTAATTTTCTGGAAATTGACACCTCCACAATATATCAACTTGCAGTTTGTTTAATTTCAGAAAGTAATGGAATAAATGTAGATGCAATAACAACCAAACATTCACACCTTTGTATACGTTATAGACATCAATCTCTCCTACATTCTTTTTTCCATCATCAATAGCTTGGGCAGCCTCTTCTTAACTCAGAAGAATGTCTCTGAGTTTAGTATACTTTTTCATTAATCTTTCCAAATGACCTTTCCTGAGGTTATGATATAAAATAACTCTGTAGGTTGTTTTATTTAACATTATTTATTTTAATATATTGACATCATTACTTCGTTCTAAGAAAATGGTTTTTGAACAATGGTATTCAAATTGGTGCTGACAGGTCAAATAGTAGATTTATATGAAAAATATTTTAAATAAAAGATGATTCAAGTTTTTAACAAGGAATAATAACCACTACTTAATACATTAAAAATTAATAAACGAGAAAAACAAATATAATGGAGTTTCTTAGCAAATAAATGGAATGTATACAGATGAAGTGAGTGAGAAATTAAATGTAATACAAGATGGACAAAAGATTAAGTGTTCAGGGAATGGATAAATAATAGCAAAGAAGGGACAAGGAAAAGAATGAATGAATTTGAAAATGTAGCAACAGATATTACCCATAGTGAACAGAGAGGAAAGACTTCTACAAAGAAGATAATCAAACATCAAGAAGGAGGGCCGCTGAGGTTTGTGTGGCAACAGCTGAAGAAACAAGAGAGCTAGCAGTCGTTTCAACACATCTTACTGAAACAAATATAAATCTGGGGTGTCATAAGGTTTGGTGTCTCTTTGCATAAAATGCTAATGTAGTTCTCAAAAAGCAGCACTTCCCATAAGGTGCCAAACAAACATCAAGTTTTTTGATGAGAAGCTGAGGAGGTCTAAAGAAATAAGGAAATATTTTAATGGCTAGCAAAAAAATAACTCTCAAATTGAATAAATTTTCAGAGAAACATTTTTCACAATTACATATAAAAGAAAACAACATTCTCTGTCTCTATTAGATACAGTGAGACACCTCTAAGGGCCATTAATGAATTCTGCCCCACAATCATGAACCATAAACTATGATCCCAAACAAATCTGTGACTTGATAGTCATTCAGCTTCAGTTATTTTATTAATTAATGTGACCAAAAGTAATACTACAATGAAAGTGACAATTTATATCTGTGTATCAGTATCTATCCTTTCATCTGTCTGTCTGTCTATCCGTAGCATCAACAATCACTGTAGTAGTTACAAAAAGATAAAACTCTAACAGAAAACACATCAAATTAGCCTATCACAGCATCATTATAACCCATAGACAAGCATAACAAAGAAAAATTTAATAGCTAGGGAGATGGAAATAGGATATATCAGCTGAGCATATACATGACAAAGGAAACATGATGAGAGGCAACTTAAATTCCAGGTCATGAGAAGCCTCCTCTGACTTTCTTGCTCATTGAATGCAAGTACTATTCATACAGTTAAACAACCACATACACATACACACAAATAAAAAGTAAATCAATAAAATAAAGAAAAACCCAAAATAATAAGAGTCAAATACTAAGATATCCTCAATTACATTAAATGTACACATTTGAAGAAATAAATTCATAAAGTGTACAAAGCATTTGAAAAAGTTTAAGCAGTGTACAACATTTTCTCTAAAGCATAAGGACAAAGGTAATTGAAATAGGTTAGATTTACTATATACTATGCATAAGCATGTAATATATAAATAGTAATTGTTAATCAAAGAAATGCAATAACTATATTAATATATTAAAATTGACTTACATTATATAAAGAAAGGGATTGTATCCAAAGGACATAAATCGATCAGAAACTGTGTCTGGTATGGTGGTTCTTATGTAGCAGTTTCCTCCAAGATTGAGAAGATCCATCTGACAGGAATGATTTTTAGGATAGAAAGTAAACAAGTCAACATAACCCCAAGAAGTCCCTGAAACTGACCATATTCATTTGGCCCCTTCCTGAGAGCAAACAGTAAAGACTGCTGTGAGTTACTTTCAGACAAGCACACATGAAAAGAAGACTCACAGAGACCAGTCAGTCCGAAAATGTAGAAACCAGTCAAATTGTCTGTAGAGATTTAGATCAGCTGGACATCCTGGAATGCACACTTTCCTTTGATTGAGCTGGCTGCAGGCTGTGCTGTATGCCCCAGGTTTCCAGGCTTAGTGAGCTGTCAACCAGCGTGAATGTTGGTGCTGCTGCTCTTTTTCTATTTATTTTTGTGTGTTCATATTTTATAAGTAAACGCAATAAAATTCACTGGATCACCAAATTGGACTTTGGTAGCATCTGTACTTTGGTCTGTTATAGGCTCCTTTCTGGAGTGAGTAGTCATGGTGTGTGTGTGTGTGTGTGTGTGTGTGTGTGTGTGTTGCATTTTTCCAGGAAAAGTCTGCCATACAATACTGACACACAACTTTAACCTCAACACTTAGAAGGAAGAGGCAGATGGATGTCTGTGAGTTATGGGGTGGCCTGGTCTACATAGTAAGGTCCAGAATATCCAGGACTACATAAAGAGACTCTGTCTCAAAAAAAGAAAAGAAGAAAGAAAGAAAGAAAGAAAGAAAGAAAGAAAGAAAGAAAGAAAGAAAGAAAGAAAGAAAGGACAATCTTAAACAGGTATTCACAGAAAAAAATCACAAGGTGATGGGTTCTTTCATTTAAAATTTAAAATCTTTAAATAAAATTTATTTTATCTTAAAATAGATAAGGAGTTTTAAACAAGCAAAAATTTCACACAGTGATATCAACCAAAAGGATGGAGGTAAATGTGTAGTTGTAACTACAGACATACATAATCCCTTTTCAATAATTTATAGAATATCTGGCCAGGGCATTGGAAAGAAACAGAACTCAACATCATCAATAAAGAGGTAATCAATATTCATAGAGTTCTCTACTCAAAACCTCAAAAAAGCACATTTTTTTTCAAAAGGCCCTGGAAGAGTTGTCAGTAGATCTTCTGCAGCCTAGAGCAAAAGTCCACAAGTCAATAAAATTAACAGAAACAAAGTGTTCTTTGGCTATAGTGGAATCACACTAGACATTAACATGAAGGGCAGAGAACTGAAAAGATTTGAAGAAGAAAAACCCAACTTCTAAATCTGTGAATCACATAATAAATCCTGGTAACACAGAAAAATCAATGGTCATATAAATAAATAAACAATCCAAGTATTAAAATATAAAATGGGATAAACTATGTGAACATTACTGGAAATTATACCATCAGGAGATGAGCAAACTATATACAATTGAAAAGTTAAGAAACAAAAGAAGTCCTTGGAGACATATTTGATGGAAGCTGTTAATTCATTCCTGGCTTCCCTGACACAAAATATTCACACAGAAACTGTATTAATAATTACAACACTGCTTGGCCAATGACTCTAGCACATTCCTAGCAAACTTTTATATCTTAAGTAAACCCATTCCTATTATTTTGTATTTTACCACAAGACTTGTGGCCTACCAGCAAGATTCCAACCAGTGACTCACATTTTGCACCTCTGGTGGCTGCATGGCATCTCATTGACTCCACCGTCTTTTTCCCAGCATTCAATTTAATTTTCCCACTGAGCTTTATTCTGTCCTATCACAGGACAAGTTGCTTCTTTATTCATTAACCAATAAAAGTAACATACAGACTGAAGGACTTTCCACATATTTTCCCCTTTTCTGTTCAAAAAAAGAGAAGGTTTTAACTTTAACATAGTAAGATTACATAAAACAAAACAGTTATCAAGCAAGAATTATAGTTACAATATTTATATATAATTTATCTTTTATCATAACTAAGGAAAATTATAGCTATCTATTCTTTAACTCCATCAAAGACTCCAGAGGATATAATATTACTTAAGTAAACTGGAAGTGCATTGTAAGCAACTTCCAAAACTCTAGAAATGACAGATATATTTCACTGCCTGGACAGTCACACAAAGTTCTTTTGTAACATTGGGGCACCCATATTCAGACTACAGGCCCATAGTATCTGACAAGCTTTTCTATGAAGCAGATAATTCAAAGATCTCTTATGCCTTGTATTAGTAAAGTTCATCAGTTGCTTTATTGTGTGTAGAATGTCTAGCATACTAGTTCATAAAGCAGGAACCCTGAAGGACTGTCTCACCTTCTTTAGGCAGCTTCAGAAGTCATTTTTTCTGTGGGTCCTGCATGTCCACTTCATACAGTATAACATCAAGCAGTCCAGGAAAGAACAATTTCTTTCTCAAATGGCTAACAAACTCTTTGATGCCGGTCATCCCCTTGAAGTAGATTGGTGCTGCCAGGAACAGATGAATCTCATTGTCATGAAAAGTCTTAGGTTTTTAAAACATTTTAAATGCCATATTATGTTGATCTTTGAAAGGTATAAAGAATACCTATCCATCTGAAGTATATCTTTGTAAATCTAGAAAACCTAACTAACATGACTGCAAGCTTGACTACTATAGATGACTATCTATTAAGCTGCATTTACATTTTTAAATAAGCTGCACAAACACAATAACTTAATCAAGTTCAGAAATATATATACATACATATAAAACAAAATTGATCTTAAATTTGCATCTATAGACAAAGATCCATACCAATGCAAAGTATTTCTCTATACCATATCCCCCTTTAAATGTAAACAAACATTTATAAACAATATTTGGGAATTTGGGCATAGTTTTCTAGACTACTTCCAGTAGGTTGGAGAGTGCTGTTAATCAGATCTGTTATGTGGTATCCTGTGTGACAGGTTCATCTCAGCCAGCAGTCCTAAAGTTGTCATAGATGTTAGACCATCTGGGCCATTTTTAGGGGGTCTTCTTTGATCAAATCACATTAGTATTGAAGGACTTCATAGGTTCTCATCCTCTGTGGAAACAAAAGCAGAACCCCTTCTCCAGAGCAACACATCCTTAGGCCCAAATTTTGAAGTCAAGACAACTTTAAAGTATATAAAGCATATATACACATAGGTTTACCTTAGCAGTCTGTACAATGAAATGTCTCTATTTAATTCATTCACAGTCAAAAAATTCAAAGAAAACACAATCATATACATGATCAGACTCTCTCTATATGTTCCATATTTATGTGGCTTATTTACTTTACTCCTGTAATCTATGGCAATATGTACTCTATCTCTTTAAAGTCTTTGTTTTGTTTTTTTTAAAACCATTTGCTTTCTTTTTTAGCTGTCTATATTCTTTTCTTCTCTCCCCAAACCTACATATGTTTATCCAACACTACAACCCATTTAGAGGTCTTTTTCATCTGAATCTGTCTTTATTATATATGTTATTGTTTTCTGACCATGAGTACTTTTTTTTTAATGCTAAGTAGGCATGACCAGGACCAACTCCACAGTACTGCCTGCTTGCTCCACCCAGTCCAACATGGCAGTGGCATGTTCGCTGCCTCTGAGAACCATTTTCTCCACCCCAGATCCAGAGTCGCAGTGGTACATGTCACCATTAAGCAATTTGTAGCATGCTGTTCACAAACCCCATTTAAGCAGTTGGCCTACTGAAAAAACCTGAGTTCCTGCTGACATATGAACCAGGAAATCGTGCTTTTTTTTTTGTTTTGTTATTAATACAGAATCAGGAAAACATCTTTTCAAAGGGCCACAATGTTCCTGCTTGCTGCTAGCAAACAGAGGCCATCTGGAAAATAAAATGTGGCTAAACTGTGTGTGTGTGTGTGTAGGTGTGTCTAGAATTTTTTAAGAAGATCTCTGATTTTATGTGGAATTAACTGGCACACATTGGTGTGCCAATCTGTTCCCTTCAGCAGACAGATATGAGAAATCTGACTACGAATGTGAGATGAAAGACAAAGAGACCTGGAGGAAATGGGAGTTAGAGATGGAAAGAAGCTGGAGATGTTTCAGTGTGAGTAGTGTGTGGGCAATGTGGGTATTTATGACTCTCTCAGTGTTCTTACTGTAACCACTGTATTCATTTCTGGTAACTGTGCTTTAGTAAAGATCAAATACAGAAAAAGAACAAAGTACTTGAGCTCTAACCTCAATTCTCTTTTTCAGGGTTAGAACTGAGGTCTTATTCATGGTGAGCAACACCATAACATGGAATTAAATCCCAGCCCTCCATCATGCTTCTCTGGAAATGTTGATCTAGGCTCAGAAGACCCTGTCAACATCTGTGGGTTTCATATAGACCTGGTCTGTCATCATTTGGTTTCAAATTATCTCCATGCACATTCTTCTGTCCATAGTCCGCTAAATATCAAACCAATATCTCGGGTTCTAAGCAATTAAGTGAAAAAATAAAAGCTAAGGCAGATCATAGATAAAGTTTCAGCTTTAAACCACATGAGGTATTCTTTGCATTGTTCAATTCAACTCAATCAGCACAGCTTAGTCATTCCTGGACTGAGTTTTCTATGTATTTACTTGATTTCTTTGGCTTTGGTGTGTTAGCACACATAGCTCCTTTTTCATCTCCATTGTTATTGCTCATATCAGCTCTCACACGACAGTATTATTCACTTTTTGGTGTGGTTCTAGCTTCCCCTAGTGAGTGTGTTACTAGGCCTACATTTGTTCATCTTCCCCAGCTCTCTAGAGACCAGAAGGAAACATTCACTTCCGTCTGTTTGCATCGCACCCTGCAGTCTATCACTGAATTAAAATATATATTGTTAACGTGGCAAAGAACATATGTTGACTTATAACAATTCTATCTCGAGTGTACATATTATAGAGACTGGATATATACTAACATTTTCCCCATTGTTTTATTTCCTTTAAAAATAATTTTTAAGATTTGTATTATTTGGGAAAATGAGTATTTTGAAAAAATTTAGAGTTGCCCACTAATCTCTTTATGTAAAACAATGAATAGTTTAGAATTTATTGTCATTCTTCCCTAAAAGCCCTACAGGATCAATGGTAACTTAAGCACAGTAATTGATTCTATATCCTCAAAACATGAAACTTATAAACATTTCAAAGTTTGGATGTTTTGCTCTTTTACCAATCTTTAAAATTACACGTGTGTTTTTCACATTTAAATTTTGAGGTCAAGCCAAGACTACTATTACTTTGATCACACAACTTTAAAGCCTACATTTCAATTGTTACTATACAATTATAACAGTGATTTTGTTCTTTGCTTCACTATTTTTGAATAAAAGATTCATAGAGACAAATAAAATGTTTTAAGTTCCAGATAACCTTCTGCTATGACACTGTGGATTCAGGTAAGATAAACAACTCAAAATGTGTTTTGCCATGATATAAAATGGTAGCAATACTATTAGTATAACACAGTTTGGGAATTGCCTGAGCGCAAACTCAGGGTCTGAAACATTAGACCATTAAAAAACATCTACCGTCCTTACTAAAGATGTTTTAAAAATTAAATGCAATCATAGTTATTTATTACAAGTGCTCTTAAATCTCAAAATAAAAGTTATAGAGCACAAATTATGAACATAACCCTAATACAACACACACTGTACTTATCATATTATTAGAAAACTTAGTTTAGCCAGCCCATGTAACTTTTTATCCTACTCCCCAGATGTTAGTATGTTAGAAACACCCAGATTCATCCAGTGCTTTCTTATCCCTAAGAAGCCATAGTATTTAAATTTCTATGACTTTGAGCTAAAACTGAGCTTACTGGCCTCCTTGTTCTAAATAACTTTCCAATCATACCTTTCACTTGTTCCTGGGGAAGGATGATACTCAGAGGCACCCTGATACCTGGTGGGTTGCTGACAGGCCCTAAAGACACATGTTATCTGTAGAAGTCCCTGATCTTGCATATCTTCTCGCTCCTTTAATAGCATCATTTCCAATTCATATTTTGTCCAAACAGTGGAGACTAGATGCAAACTTCACAGTAACCATTTATCACCTCCAAAAATAAGGATCATTCATAGTTTATAACTGATTTTCAAAGTTCCGCAAGGCTCTGGGCAGTATCAGCTTTTCATTAATTTTTATAGGTAAGCTACCTTCAAAACTGAACCAAGTTCTTCTTACAGAAATCTTAGAAAGAAAAGTTTCTCCCTTTTCTCAATATTCTCTTTAAAATTTGCCTTCTTATAGAATACTGAAATTTTTTAAAAAAATCAATAAAAACATGTGCTATGTATGTGCTTGTATGTGCACTTTTGTGTGTGTTTATGGACCAGGACACCACTTGGTGTACCTGGTAGTCAAAGCACAACCTCCAGTGTGAGCCTTAACTTTTCATCTTGTTTGAGGCACATCTTTGTGTTGTTTGCAACTGCAAACACAATTAGCCAACACATTTCTCAGAATTGTCTGGTGATCCCCAGTCCCCACCTCCCATCTCCCTGGAAAGACACTGAGATTACAGATGTTTTTCACCACAGTGTATTTGCATGTGTTCTGAAGATGCCAACACAAGACAATGTGGTCACAGCATGTGCTTTTACGCACCAAGTCAACCCTTCAGCTCTAGTTTTGTTAATCATGAGAGATAGTAATTAGATTATCTTACTTTTAGTGTTGCTGTGATAAAACACCCTGACAAAAGCAGCTGAAAGAAGGGAAGTTTTATTTTTCCTTACAACTCAAAGGTACATTATATGATGACAGAAAGTAAAGGTGACAGCAGCTTGATGTCCTTGGTCACAGTGAATCTGTGGCTCAGATCACTTCATTCTTTTAATACAGCCAGAGTTCCAAGTCTAGAAACCCATGTCACCTACTGTCTACTTTTTTTTAAACCAGCACTCCTTTCTTCCAAGCTTCCTTAAAAATAGGAACACTGTTCCTGAATGCTATTCCCCAGATAGCAAGCTCATCCACATTCAGCCAAAGAACAGTTGGTCAGGTTTATTACCACAATGGTCCCAGTTTTCTGTACTGAAATTTGTCTTAGTTACTTTTCTTGTTGCTATGACAAAATCTTGCAAAATCAACTTAAGGGAAGAAAAGATTCTTTTGACACATCCTTGCTGGGTATGGTGTAATATGATAGAGAAATCTTTGTTTAAAAAGATTGAAACAAATCACACCCACAATCTGCAAGAAAATATGAGTGGATATTTGTGCTCAGTTGGATATTTTAAAAATATTTTAATAACTACCTATTGTTCAACATTTATTGTACTTATCCCAAGATTAGAATTTGAAGAACAGTTGGAAACATATCCTTAGTTTCAAATACTGATATCTGGTTTTGAGGGGGTTGTTTGTTTCAATATTGTCTTCATATTCCTCTCCTTTTTTTTATCAAAAACATAATTTCTTTACTTATGTTTTGGGAATTTTACAACATGTTTCCTAATTCCTATAAGGTATTATAGGTATTATAAGGTATAATTGCACTCACCTTTCAATAACTCATATCTGCCCAACACCACTGAAGCATCTCCCAAAAGAAATCAAATCAAAAAAAAAAAAAAAAAAAAAAAAAACAAAGCCAGCAAGCCAGCAAACAAAAGTAAGAACAAAACAAAACAAAACAGCAACAACAAAAACAAGCCAACGAACAAACAAAAAACTTCTTTGCACAACTTGGGATGGCCAACGGGTTCTGAAAGGAATTCCAGTAGGGATGATGGTGTACCAGAAGCAAGAGGTCTTGCTCATTGCAATGAAAATTTACTAGTAAAGCTAATTTGAAAAAAGGATCTACTGTGTGAGACACCACTCCCAATGCTACCAGTATGAAAGAAGAGATGCTGGAGAGGCAGGAAAGAAGGAGAATCTTTTGGTTTGTCATATTTTTTGTTTGTTTATTAAGAAAACAAATATATATATATACATATATATGTATATATGTATATGTGTGTGTACATGTACGTGTATATTTTTTCACATTTTTTTCACAATGACTACATCCCAAGAAATGTTGCCACAACAGACTGTAGATCTTCAAACTTCAATTAACCTAAACAAGCTAATACCAACCATAATTCCCCAGAGCCCATTTCCAGACCATTCTCAGTCTCAAGTTCACAAATTAAATCAATCTTTGTATGATTCATCTGCATCTTGCCTTGTACACATTTCTGTCACATTGAAATTCACAAATTAAAGGATTTAGAAACTGGGCTTAGGAGGGATGAGTTCTATCCAAACTTAATAGATTTAAATTTAGAAAAAAGTACCAATTTGGACTTCCTTCACTTCCCAGTGAGTGCCAAGTGATTAGAATACATTTGTGTTTTTTTTCTCAGCAAAATTATTTATTAAATAAAAAAATAATTTCTTTTTCTTTTCAAAATCAACTATTTATACATTCCATAAGTTTTCAGGGAAAGTTTTAGAGGATATTTTAAACAAGTAAAATGTAGCAATTTTCCTACTTTGAATGAGTTGGGAACTGATCTCGGTAAGTGTGATGGCTATTCTTGGTTGTCAACATTACCAAATCTCTAATTATTTAAAACCAAATAATTGGGCAAAACTGTGAGGGGATTTTTTTTCTTAACTAAATCATTTGACGGGGTAAGATCATTTCTATTTTGGATCTTTGAGGTGGGGAAACCCAACTTTTTCTGGGCCACACCTTTTCCTAGCAGTCTGTATAAAGGATGTGGAAAAAAAAAATTCTTTCTGTCTCCCCTCCCCTCTAGCTGTTTGCTCTCATTCTCTTTACCAATTCCATAACTTCACTGGCATTATAATCTGCTTCTTTAATTGCAGCCTAAACTGAAAGCCAACAGGGATAGCCAAAAACATTGACTGAACCACTGCTGGATTCTTGAACCTTCTGTTCATAGGCAGCTATTGTTAAATAAGCTAGACCATTATTTATAAGCCATTAGTAAAAATTCTAACATATGTATATGAATATACACAAATATACATGCATATATACATACACCCCCATATATATATATATATTATACACTGTAAGTTTTGATATTCCAGAGAACCCTGAATAATATAGCTAGTTTGGAAAAAAATGTTTCAAAACGCAAAACTACATGAATATTTTATAGTTGTAGAATTGGCTAAATATAGTTTTTCTTTTACAATATCTTATTTTCAGGATTTTTAGAATATATTTGAAGTAACATTTATAGCTTCAGAATATTGAGGCCAAGTAAGACTTTAAAATTAAAATTTCCAGTATGGTATTTTGAATAAAAATAGTCCTATTGGCTCATAGAATTGACTGCTTTGTCAATAGGGAGTGGCACTATTAGGAGGTATGGCATTGTTGGAGTAGGTGTTGCATGTTGCATTAAGTATATCACTGGGAATAGGCTTTGGAGTTTCAAATGTCTAAATATGCTAGAGGAAGAGTATCTCTGAGAGTGAGCTTTGAGGTTTCAAAACTTTAAATCAGACCTACTAGCGTTCTCTCTTCCTACTGTCTGTAGATCCAGATATAGAACTATTGGCTCCTTTTCCAGTGCTCTGTATGTCCATGTGTCGCATGCTTCCTGTCATGTTCATAACGTATCAAGCCTTTGAAACTGTAAGCAAGTCTCAGTTAGATATTTTCCTTTATAAACATTGCCATGGTCATGGTGTTCCATCTCAGTAATAGAGCACTGGCTAAGACAGAAGTTGATACCAGGAGTATATAAAAACAATAATATGCTGAAAAAGAAACCAGTAAAACATCCTTTTAAAACTACAAATAATATAAACTATTATGGTGTACCTCTATCCAAGCAACTGAAAGACTTATACAACAATAAATTCAAATCTTTTAAAAAAGAAATTGAAAAAGATATCAGAAAATTGAAAGTTCTCCCATGTTTGTTGAACTGTAGGATTAAAATAGTAAAAATGGCCAACTTATAAAAAGCAACCAGCAAATTCAATACTATCACTATTAAAATCCATACTATGTTTTGAATACATAAAAGAACAATGCTCAACTTCATTTATACCTGTATAAATGGCCAAGATCAAAAACACTGATGACAATAATATGCTCAAGAGGATGTGAGATAAAGGGAACACTCCGTCATTGCTGGTCGGAGTCAAAATTGGTACAGCTCCTTTGGATATCAGTATGGTGATTTCTCAGAAAATTAGGAAACAACCTCATCAAGACCCAGCAATACCACTTTTAGGTATATAACCAATGTATGCTCAGTCATACTACGAGGACATGTACTCAACTATGTTCATAGCAACATTTGTCATAGCCAGGCCTGGAAACAATTTAAATGCCCTTCAACCAAAGAATAGATAAGGTAAATGTGGTACATTTACACAATGTAGTAATACACAACAGAAAATAATAAAGACATCTTGAAATTTGCAGGCACATGGATGGAGCTAGAAAACATCATATTGAGTAAGGTAACCCAGATCCAGAAATACAAATATCATATGTACTCACTAAGTGACTTTTAGAAATAAAGCAAAGAAAAGCAACCTATAATTCATAATCTCAGAGAACCTAGACAACAATGAGGATCCTAAGAAAGACATACATGGATATAATCTATCTAGGAAGTAGAAAAAGACATCTTCTGAGTAAATTGGAAGCATAGGAATATTGGAGAGGATTCAAGGGAAAGGAGAGAGAAAATGTATAACTCAATAAAATCAATAAAAAAGAAAAATTATTACAAATAAGCATTAAAACAGTTGTAAATAAATATTGTCAGGAATAGCAAAAAAGAAAGAAAAACAAAAATATCTAGGAGAGATAAAGCAATTCTGTTCAATAAAAGAACTTTCAGAGGTATCACCATCTTAGAATTTAAGTTCTTCAACAGGGATAACATAATACAAGCAGCATGGTATTGGCATAAAAACATACTGGTGGATCAATAGAATAGAATCAAGGATCCCTAAATGAATCCACACTCCATGGATACCTGATTTTCATTTTCAACAAAGAGATTGTCATCCTGAACAAAAATCAAGTCTAAGTGTATCAAAGACCTCAACATAAATCCAAATACATTGAACCTGATAGAAGATAAAGTGGGGAAATTTCCTTGAATACATTGAACAAAAGACAATTCCTTAAACTTCTATTTACCAATAATATAGACACTAATCTTGGCAATTAATAAATGGGACCTAATGAAATGAAAATCTTCTGTAAAACAAAAGACACCATCAATAAAGCAAAATGGCATCATACAGAATGAGAAACTTAATCATCCCCACTTTGGACAGAAGGCTGAATTCCAAAATATATAAGACCATTAGAAACTATATATCAACAAATGAAATAATCCATTTAAAATGGGGTACAGATGTAAATAGAGAATTCTCACCAGAGAATTATCAAATGGTCAAGGAACACTTAATTTTTTTAAATGTCATTTTCTTGATTTCTTTTTATTTATTTATTTATTTATTATGTATACAATATTCTACCTGCGTGTATGCCTGAAGGCCAGAAGAGGGCACCAGACCTCATTACAGATGGTTGTGAGCCACCATGTGGTTGCTGGGAATTGAACTCAGGACCTTTGGAAGAACAAGCAATGCTTTTAACCGCTGAGCCATCTCTCCAGCTCCCCTTAAAATTTTTTAAACATCCTTAGTCATTAAGGAAATGCTAATTACTCTGAGATTCTAACTTACATCTATCAGAATGGCTAAAATCAAAAACTCAAGTGACTCCTCATTTTAAAGAGGATTTGAATCAGAGGAACACTCCCCCACTTCTGGTGGGAATGCAAACTTGAACAGTCCCTTTGGAAGTCAGTGTGGGGATTCCTCAGAAAACTGGGAATCGATCGACCATAAGACCCAGCTATATCACCCTTGGGCATATACCCAAATGATGCTCAATCATACCACAAGGACACTTCTCAATTATGCTCATAGCAACTTTGTTAATAATAGACAAAACCTGGAAACAACTTGTGTGCCCTTCAACTGAAGAATTGATAATAAAAATGTGATACAATTATACAATGGAGTATTACTCAAATGTTAAAAACAATGACATCAGGAAATTTGTGGTAATTGGATGGCACTAGAAATAGCCATCCTGAGTGAGGTAACCCAGTCCCAGAAAGACGAACAAGGTATGTACTCACTTGTAAGTGGATATCAGCTGTAAAGTAAATAATAATCATGTTATAATCCACAGATTCAGAATACTAGGTAACAATAGGGATTCTAGAGGGGATACCTGCATCTCCCTGAGAAGGGGAAATAGAGGCTTCATGAGTGGACTGCAGGTAGGTAGAGATGGGAATATGAGGGATCCATGTGAGGATGGGATTGGGGAGAGAGTACTGATAGAGTTGATTAGAAATGGGTCTTTTCAGCATCAGGTAGAAACCTAGTTCAAGGGAAAGTCCCAGGAATCTATAAGGAAGACCCCAGCTTAGACACCTAGTAAAAGGGGATACAGAGTCTAAATTGGCAACCTCCTGTATTCAGGAAGCCTACCAGAGGAGAAGTTAGGATACCAACCCAGCGACATAACCTTTGACCTAGTTTGTCCAGTCTATGGGATGTACTGGGATAAGGATGGCTTAAAGATTATGGCCAGCCTGTAAGAGTAGATTGCTTGTTGATTCCCAGCTGCCCAGCCAGCTTAGACCTGAAATAATAACACAGAAACTGTATTAATTAAATCACTGTTTGCTCCATTAGCTATAGCTTCTTATTGGCTAACTCTTACATATTAATTTAACACATTACTAGTAATCTGTGTATTGCCACATGAGCTGGCAATGTGCAGAACAGAGAATTGAAAAAACTCTAGCAGGCATGTGAGATGGGAATACTGGGAAGAGCTTGGAGAGCATGTGAGATAGGTAAGAGCAAGCCTACAAAACCATGTAGGCAAGGCAAGTCTCACAAGAACCCAGCAAGCCTATGAAATAGTAAAGGGGCTGGAAGAAACTAGCTGAAGGTACCAGGTAAGCTAGTTTAGGAAGAGCCAAGATGATCCATGAAACAGAAAAACAATTATCTGGTTACACTGAAAAAAATGTTTAGGAAGTGCCATGCATCCTGATGGGTGAGAAAGAATCACCCTGCTTATTGGTGCAGGTAAATGGACTTCCACAGGATTAGGATGAGATGAGAGGGATGGGACCTAGGTAGCCATTGGCAGAGTAAATTCTCTCAGAAGCAAAAGGGGCCTATGGGAAGGGAAGGAGTGTACCTAGCCTGGAGACATGAGGTAGTGAAGTTCCAGAAGATCTATACAGAAATTTGATATTGGACAGAGTTTCAGGTTATTCATTTTGGAAACCAAATATTAGTCTATAGTGTCACAATCTCTTATCCAGTCATCATTTTCTATCCATGCTTTGTCATACTGAGGTTTGATTTTGTGATCTACTCTAGCAATGGTAACTAAATCAAGGTGACATATGCCACATCTGAGCAGAAGCTTTAACTATTACTAGATGATTTGGTGCAAGTCTTGATCATCTCTTCTGCTGTGGGATTAGCACATTCCACCAAAGGACTTGTGTTGCAGGTTGGATCTTATATTGTATTGCATTATTGGGGAAGAGATTATAACAACACAAAAGCCATCAATGGTAACAATAATTTGGTAAAGTCAATAAACATTTTTAAAGTGAAGTCAGCTGCTCACCTTCAAACAAAATATGAAAAGAAAATATTCTCTGTGCAGAACCAAAAGTCTGCTTCTAAGGCTCACTCCAGGACTTCCATTCTTTCCTTTCACACCGGAATGAGCCATGACACACTATAAAAACACAGCTTATCTTTAAATAGCTATTTCACATGTCAAAACCATTTCTACTGCATGGGCTGCAATGCAAGTTGTAGCAGAAATGCATTCTCTGTCTTCTGTATCATACTCAAGCCATAGATTCTTTAAAATACAAAGCAAACAATTTCAAAATAAAAAGTTCAGGGATGACTAACTAATAATAGTTTATGATCTCTTGAAGGAGATATAAAAAGCCAAAATGAAATGATACTGACAATGTTTATTTTGCTCCACTGTGTATTTGTTAAGTCTTTCTGTCACTTTTTATATAGATGAGTTGAAAGAGCTTTTCAGAGATGCATTTAGGAATTATAAAATCTTATGGTGGATTGTAAAGTGGTTATTGAAAAAGTCCAAATGGGTACTTTAAAATTGCTACTTTTTCATATTCTACACTGGCAATAAAATATCTAAGACCATGACTGGTTCTTCAGTATCAAAGACTGATATGAGATTCAGGATTAGCTGCTGTGCTCATGTTAATGTAGCTCATGTAGGGCAGAGGCTAAATATCAATGTTAAACCTCATTAACCTCTCATAACTATTGTATTATGGAATGAAGTAGTTAATTCAATATTATAAGCTTTTATATATTCTTGACTCCAGCTCCAGTCTAGTCATCACAGAACCCTGTAAGATACATTTCTTCAAAATATGCAAGTTAGTGACATATGGGTTGAAATAGGAGCGGCGGGGCTGCGTCCCCAGCACCCCGGCCGCCCACACGGCTAGCTTTACCCGAAATAATTACACGGACACTGTATTCTTTTAAACACTGCTTGGCCCATTTCTAGCTAGCCTCTTCTAGGCTAATTCTCACATATTAATTTAGCCCATTTCTAATAAGGTATGTGGCACCACGAGGTGCGCTACCGGGAAGATTCTAGCCTATGTGTCCATTCTGGGTCGGAGCTTCATCGCGTGTGTC
Source organism: Microtus agrestis (assembly GCA_902806775.1). Classification (NCBI taxonomy): domain Eukaryota; kingdom Metazoa; phylum Chordata; class Mammalia; order Rodentia; family Cricetidae; genus Microtus; species Microtus agrestis. Next base: position 122,201 of record CADCXT010001865.1, on the reverse strand, counting down.
TCTGAGAGGAGCTGCATGATTTCTGACCTCACTTCCTCTTCTTCCCAGCATTTTGTTCTGTTTACTCCACCCACCTATGTTCCTACCTATCAGGGCCAAGGCAGTTTATTTAACCAATGAAATCAACAGATTGATATATGACAATCCCACATCAGGGTATGAACATATTTTATTCCTGAACTTCATGCATTCAGTAAATATTTTATAACTATTTATTTCCAATTTTATTTTAGGTATTCTAAGATAAATATTTCAGTTTTCCACATAGTCTTTGTGTGTGTGTGTGTGTGTGTTTTCTCTTGTCAAGGTCTAATTTCTTTCTACTTTAAAAATCATTTGATACTGAAATTTAAAGATCCATTTTCACATTTCAGGAATGTTCTTATTCCTCAAGACTAGGTAATAGTTCTGATGATATTCTCATAAATTATATTTATTCTTAGATTATTTTCATTATTCTAACTTATGTAGGCTTAAGCTTATATTCTATTATATTAATATTACTAAAATATTATAAAAAGGACTTTCCATTGCATTTAGAAGTGTCGTTATTGCTAAATATTAACAGGCAACTCAATCAATGTTTGCTTGATTTTTTTTCAATATGGAAAAAACTAGGATAGAAAAAAGAAACACTCCTTATATTTTTATTGCAATGTTCTTAATGAATATAATACTTTAATTTCTCTTTTATTTTGTTAGAAGTATTATATTATTAAATTTTTGATATAGTCTACATGTCCAACTTCCAGATGTCAGAATGCCACCTGTGTAATCATCTACCCTATAATCTCTGCTCAAATGCTTTGCTGTGCTATTTGTCATCATTTTCTCTGTATATATCAGGCCTGAGTCCTGAACTTTATACATAGTTTAAAATGATTGGGTTGTTAGCTCTTTAATTTTCTCATCTACTCTAGCTATCAGGACACTGATTTTAGGTGTTTTGATTAGAAAGCTGGAGTTGTGTCTTTCTGAGTTCCTGTAAGATTTCTGTAACTAGGTTTGGCTCTAGGAAGTGATGAGAAAAAAAGAGAGAACATATCAGGGAACTTCCACCTGTACCCTCTGATCACATGGCTAAGCCTAACTGTTCCTTGTCATAAATTATCATGGAAATTGTTGCTGTCATGGCAGTCATCACCATTTCTTAGCTGCCCAAGTATAGCTTCTAATATGAAGTCTCATTTGCTATAGTGCCAAGAGAAAAATACTAAGAAAAACAAGAGTTTCTACATATGTTTAGCCATCCCTCAGAGCTAATTTTCTACATCATCTGTCCACAATAATTTTTTGAAGACTTTTCTGTTGTTTTCATCTCACAATTCTCTCCAGGATTCTCAGCTACATTTCATGTGAGTATCTACTTCCTCTACCTTTCCCTGGTGGAAATGATGTTGTACTATGTAATTTTGAGGCAAAAAGAACATTCTTATGTTCTTTCTAGTCTACCTGGTAGGATGTCACCACAGAGGCTTCTAAGTGCCTACTGTCTTGAACAGGCAGAGATGTAATGTAGTATGGTTATAGAGTTATGGGGCTTGTTCGCCCTTTGAAATTGTTGGATAGTGCAGTAGCTTCAGGAGATGGAATAGTGAGCATTCTATTGTGTATCTTCTTTGTGTGCTTTGTCTACTAGATACTGTAGAGGCATATTTTGTACCATAATCAGCAACGTTTCTGTTGGACTTTATATTCTTATCAATTATAACTTCCCCATATTTGTCTCCTTTCAGTTTTCTTTTGGCTTATACCACCTTGTGTTGAAGGAGCTGCGGGGCTGGGCTGCATCCCGCCACCCCGCTGCTGGCATGGCTAGCTTTACCTGAAATGATTACATGGAAACTGTATTCTTTTAAACACTGCCTGGCTCATTATTGGATCTTGTAAGAGGAGCGGCTGGGCTCCTGCGACCCCAGCACCCAGCCGCCCGCGTGGCTAGATTTACCCAAAATAATTACACCGAAACTGTATTCTTTTAAACACTGCCTGGCCCATCATATCTAGCCTCTTATTGGCTAGCTCTCACGCCTGGACTAGCCTATTTCTTATAAGGTGTGTAGCACCCCAAAGGTGTGCTTACCGGGGAGATTCTAGCCTGCGTCGGTCTGGCATGGGAACATCATGGCGACTCCTCACTCAGCTTCCTTCTCCCAGAATTCTGTTCTGTTTTCTCCACCCACCTAAGGGTGGGCCTATTGAATGGGCCAGGCAGTTTCTTTATTAATAAGAAATCATTCCCACATCAATTGGCTAGCTCTTCTAGGTTGACTCTCACACCTGGACTAGCCCATTTCTTATAAGGTGTGTAGCACCCCAAGGTGTGCTTACCGGGGAGATTCTAGCCTGCGTCTGCCTGGCATGGGAACATCATGACGACTCCTACTCAGCTTGCTTCTCCCAGAATCCTGTTCTGTCTACTCCGCCTACCTAATTTTCTGTCCTATGAGAGCCAAGGCCGTTTCTTTATTAGTAAGAAATCACTCCCACATCAACCTTGTTTAGATTTTATCTTATAATATCATATTATAGCTTTTTATGTAGGTAACATTAGTCCTGTCTGGGAAATAAGATATAAATGAGTCTGTTTATTAAAATTATATTTTATGCCATTGCCAAGAAGTTCATTCATATGATTGGAACTGAAAATACATGACTATATTAAAATCAATTTTTGGAGAGAAGAATCTAAATGGAGAAGGGAAGAGAAGCAAGAGAGAGTAATGGATTCTTTGGATCTCAGAAGTAGAAGGAGGTGACTATTGGACAGATTAAAAGGACAGGAAAAGAGGAAAGGATACAGGAAAAGAGAAGTAAGTGATATAAGCCATAGGAAATGATATGCATGTGTGAAATTATCACAATAAAACTTATGCTAAATAAACATTTAATAAAATCTAATTAATGTTCTGAATTGTATTAATTTAGCTTATATCAAATCATTGTCTACCTACTCTTGTTATAGAAACCATTATTAATGTATTATGAAAACTTGTCTTGAAAATAAATCTATATAAATAAATGGTACAAAGATCCAAAATTCTCAAATTTATAATATACTCAGACTTAAAATAAACTCCTGGTGCTCACATGTGAGCAGTGGGGACTTGAGAAATAAAGGCCATAAAAACCTGAAGTGCAATAAACTTAATTCAAAATAATATATTTTAAAATTATACCATTTATTTTAAAAACAGTCTTTCTATAAATCTTAGCCATAATCTTTCAATTCATGTTTCTACCCAACGCCCAATATACCAACTATTCCTTGTTATAGATATATAGATATTTATTTGTGTAAATGCTTATTTTATAGAGCCCCTTAATTACTATGCATAAAAACTTGCCTTTCATGTGTTGGAACCAGAAAAGGATTAATTACTTTTCTGAGAAAGACTGCCTATATATATTATGGCTGCAGTGCCCACTTTCTAGTTTTAAGCATACTCCTATCTGTTTTACTCTACAGCCTTTTGTTTTTCATTGCTAACACAGTGGAATTGGCCTCTTTTTTTTAGAGGAAGACATGGACTTCCCAACCCCTCTTCACTTATACTTAACATTACTTTTCTCTCCAAAGCTTAAGCCCAAATTCTATGTTATCTTCTTTTCATAAGATCCTGAGGCAAAGGGTTTTATATTTCTGGAATGGCCACATTGCACATGTTTGAGAGGTCTACTGAATTTTACTGTTATAATAAGAATAATCTAACATCTATATTAGACTCATGCCTGATATCTGTGAGGAAATGCTTGACTGAAACAACTTAAAATAAGGAGGATTTGGATTTGCCTCCAGGTTGAGGAGATGTAGTTCATCACTGTGGGCAAGAGGTGCAGCAGATGTATTCATGGTGGCAAGAGCCTATGGTTTGGACTCTTCATCTTGTCACATTCCCTGGAACAAGAGTAGATATGGCACAAGGGAGCTAACCAATAAATCTGAACATTTGCTCCATAGTGACATATATCTTACAACTAATGCCTCATTCCCTAAGGGTTCTACAGTCTCCCAAAATAGCACCAGTGGCTGAGGAATCAAGTGTGCAAACATGAGTTTGTCAGAACATTTTGTCAAATAAACTGTAACAATGTTTTATGCATAAAAGGGTAATGTATAAAGTATAAAGATCTTTAATTCAGATATAAGAACGTGGTATTTAAAATATACATTTCCAAAGACATTAGGCCAGATGTTCAGCAAAGGAGTGAGAGTTAATTTATAATATAAGAATTGACAAGGAATGTAACATGATAAAATAAAAAGGAAAACATGATTCTGAAGGTACCATACATTGCATTTATCAACTGAAAAATAGAGTGTTTCCCATTTCTTGCAACAGTTTAAGAATGTTTTGCATGGAGGATTGTTGACTGAGGTTTCTGTCCCACTGGTTCTGCAGCCATTTGTCCCAAAGAAACACACAGAAGTCTACATTAATCACAAACTGGTTAGCCTATTAGTTCATGCTTCTTATAAATTAATTCTTACACCTTAAATTATCCCATTATTCTTGTCGATATTAGCTATGTGGCTTGGTACCTTCACCAGCTAGGCATTCTCATCTTGCTCCCTCTGTGCCTGGGTCATGACTGCAGAATGACTCTTTTGTCTTCCCAGAATTCTCCTGTTCTCATTGCCCCACCTCTACTTCCTGCCTGGTTGCCCCACCTACTTCTTGCCTAGCTACCGGGCAAACAGCATTTTATTAAATAAGTACAAGAAACAAATCTTTACAAGGTAAAACCACTGTCCCATAGCAGACAATGGGAAAAACTATAGTCATTTCAACAAAACTTTGGCTCCATTTTTAATATACTTTGAGCTAGAAGAGCAGAGAACAATTGTTCAGGCAGAGTTTTATTTTAAAACATGTGTTATTAAGGATATTATTGGTGGTTTGTTGTATGCGTATATTGCCTCAAATGGGTAGAGTGTTTGCCATATTTTTGAGAAGTACCCTTATTCAAAAATGATAGCAGGAAATGACATATGATAGCTTCTTCCATTACTTCTGAACTCCAATGGAAATATTTCTGCTGTGGAGCCTATGTGTCCAGAGGGCTTCTTTTAATTAACATTATAGCTTGTGAAAGAAGTAAGAAATCCTTGGCACATTTTCATCTTTGATACTTGTGCCAGAAACAGAACAGATTGAATGTCAAGCCCCGTCTCTGCTCCTTTATCATTAGGTGCATGACTTAGAGCGTATAAACACTACAATGAAATATGCATTTGTATATTTTTATGTGTAGTTTTATAAGTATTGGTAGACACTACATATCAGTCACCTTTTTAACAGGCAAGTCTGGAACTCATAATATAGAACAGGTTGGTACTGATCTGGCAATCATTCTGTGACGGAGCACAGGTGCTCCTATGGACATCCATACCTGGCTTATGTGCTTCTAACTTACCACCATTTTGTCTTCCTTTTTGGTGAATTAGTCTATTCAATATAATATTGATCAGAATACTTAGATTTCTTTTTATTATTTGTGTTGCTCATGTGAAATAAATAAAATAATTTTGGACTAAAGTGATAATTTTGGTGCCACAGAGTACTTTTGGGCATAATTTCCACAGGAAAGCATCCAACAAAGGAATAATTCATGCATAAAAATCTATTTTGTTCTGAGTAGCATATTGCATCTAACAGTGCCTTGCACAATGACCTCAGTGGTAGTGGTATTATTATAACTACTATTACTGTTTATTACTATTACTATTTTGGCCATAAAGGAACCACAGCCCTCTGAAAATGTCTTCTCAGTTTAAATGAATAGAAATAGATATCATTATAAATTGGAAGTTGTGTTGTGGCTGGGGCTAGTCCTGGTAATGTCCAGTTCCCAGAAAGGAGATAGAACGTTTGCTGGGAAAGGAGTGAGTCAGGCCATTAATAGTGCCAAAGATATTGTCAGGGTGTTTATTTATTTATTCAGTAATCAGGGATATATTCAAGTTGTTTAAAATCATAGATTATATAATTTTTTGTTTTCAGACATGTGTTTTACTCCTCTTGCTGTCTGTTAGTCATCTTTGACAAACCATGACAGAACAGAATTATCTTTTACAATCACTTTTATTTTTTTTTAAATATTTATTTATTTACTTATTATGTATACAATATTCTGTCTGTCTGTATGTCTGCAGGCCAGAAGAGGGCACCAGACCTCATTTCAGATGGTTGTGAGCCACCATGTGGTTGCTGGGAATTGAACTCAGGACCTTTGGAAGAGCAGTCAGTGCTCTTAACCACTGAGCCATCTTCAGTAACGCTATAACCCAATTTTAAGACTTGCGATGCATATAACAGCCCCTTCTCAGGCTGGATGCTTTTGTGACTTCAAGGATATTAGAGAGAAAGAGAATCTCCAACCAATCAGGCAGATTGCCATATCCCGAGCTGTGTATTATTATTAACTCTTAATGGCCAGATGTCAAACAAAAATCCTCAGGCTAAAGCTGCTACAGTTATTATTAAATTTCTGACATAATATAATGTTCATATTTTATACCTTTATAGAATTTATTTATATGTCTAAGTCTGGCATTCTTTTTTCATTTGCCACAATATACTACAATAACCTTGCACAAGCTTACTTTTCTAATAAATGGAGGTCCTGATACCTCATTATTTTATAATCTTTCCACACCATTCTTTATTCATCAGTATAAGCCCCTGTGTAAGACAGAGTTAGCTCTAGTCAAGCTATATTTGCTGTAGTACCTGCCACGTAGTTGCCTGAGTGTAGAGGAGGAAGAGGCTTATACTATGTATACTAATGTTCTCATAATCTGCTTCCTGAGTAAGTACAGGGGCAGATGTTTCAAAAATATCTCAGAGTCTCATGAAGAAATCTCATATTCTTTTATGTGCATCATAACCTAAAAGCATAAGCAAGACATTGAAGTAGATAAGGATATCTCCCTAAAACTGGGAGGGGTAGCATGTTCAGGACTTTCCTGGGAAAGCTTGGAAGCACCACTGCTGAAAGAAGGCATAAATGATTTATAAGAAATTTTCCATAAATCCAATATCCCCACATTAGACATATACTAACACCTCCCCCCGGCAGCCCACTGCTCCTTCTACACCCAAGCATGCAAAATGTGGAGATCAAAACTGAAAACGGCACAGCGGCCATCATTCAGCTCACCTTTGCTGGGTCTTTGTCAAGCAGCTGTGCTGGCTTCACGACTTTTGCCAGTTGTCATCAGGCATGGCTGGGTATAGAAAACTACCTTAAATAAACTTTTTTTTCTAAATTGTCCTTGGACAATTAAAAGGAGAAATGGCAAGAATTTAGTCCTTTAGTACTATCCTATCAAAATCAAGTCCCAGCCTCATTTTGTTTTGATACAATAAACTACGAAGTTATTAGCTTCTATTGACCTTTTGACACTTGCCTTGAATAGATATCTAGGAATTTACCTCAGCTGTCCTAGGGCTACCTGGTTTGCTCTTCCTGCTCTACGTCCCATACATGGAATTTGTGCATGTCCGCATTTCTTTTTTCATGCAGACCATCACCTACTGATTTTATTCACAAAATTTGGTTCATAAATATCTACTTCCCCGAAAAATAATTAATGAGTAAATAGAATCAAGCTTCAGGCTACAAACCATTATACTTACAGGTTACTGATTTGTTTCTAAGGTTCAAATAAACTATTTATGAAAGTAAAAATTCTAGTAGATATTAAGTTGCAAAAAAATGATAGAGAAAAAGGTTAATACCCTGAAGAATCTAATTAGCTCAGAATTTAAAATCATGTTATCACATTAACCCAGAAAGGAACAAGAGAGTAATGAGGAAGAACATTCCACTCAGCCTGGTGCAGTATATGCTGACTTTAATGACACGGCTAAACACGGCTCTTTATGACGTTTCTGCATCATTGCTCTCTTTCTTTTCCTTGGCTGCATGGATTGATTTCTTAGGCCTATATTTATGCCCAATTTGTGGTTCATTAGCAGAAAATGTACCACTATATTTTGATCCCTTCTCTTTTTCTAGGTACTATTTGATAGCTGCCCCCTTAATATGAAAATAAAATGTGCTTCAGTAAAAGTCAGAACTTGAAATTTGCTGTATTTTCAAATTAAACTAGCTAATTTGGAATCAATATTTATTCACAAATAAAATCAAATGATACATGTTGACCAGTTGCTTAATATGATGACTTCTTATGTATTAAGTTTATTATCTTTGGCTATATTTTTAAATATAAAAGCTTTTGTAATATTATCATTTACTGTCCAATTTGATACATATTGAAAAATGTTTATTATCATGTAATTCTTACTACAGTCAAAATATAAAATGCTTATTAAACAAAATGATCCCTGAAGTTACTTTGTAATAAACTGTACCCTAGTCAGATAAATCTTCTGTGCTATTAAAAGTTTCAAAAATTTATCAATAATTAAAACCTGACTTTTTATGAGTTATTTTAAGGCTTTTCTAGAATACTGATTACATAATTGATAAATGGTCCTTTAATGTATACTAAACTATTTTTGATGAGACAATTTATTTATATAATAAAGTATGTGTATTTGATCAATACTGAAAAATTTCCTGTTCCAATTTCTTGGGAACGAATCACTTAATTATTTATATTCAAATAATTTTACATTCTTGCATTGATGCCAGACATTTTCAAGAAGTAAGACAATAAGAAATATTGTAAAGTAGTTATTAAAGTTACAGTCAATGGATTCTGTGATTTGTTCATAGTCTCCTCTCAAAGAACAGTAGTATATATGTAGAGTCCCTAGGGTATAATAGCCTTTTAATGAGAATTGGTGAATTGACTGTGAAATATTCATAATTCTCAAGCATCATCAGAAATGCAGTGTCAGAGTTATAATATGGTTATCTTAGTGTACTTATCTTTTAAATTTCATCTTGTTAGGCTGTTTCTATCAGATATCCAGGAGGTTTATATGGTGAAGAAATGACAAATCACTGTCATTTAGAGCAGAAATACTGCACTTCATGTATTTCTTGAGGAATACATGTTTAGCATCCACCTATACTAAAATGAAAAAATTTTGTAACAGATGTAACTGTATTGAGCATGTGGAGAAAACACCTACATCTCTGTTGTCATGATTTCTATAGTCATATGTAACAATAGCGTGCCTAAAAATATAGCTCCTGGCTGTATATCCTTTTTCATATTGGTTTATCTATGGTATTCATAGTGTTTTCCATATTCTAATAAAAATTTACTGTTTATTATGCCCTATGAACTCTTCATGTCTATTATGATTATTTTCTTCCATTTCGTCTTAGTTTTATGTTGCTGTACTAAAATACTTTTTAAAAAATTCTTAAGGGAGACAGGGTTTATTTTGACTTACATTCACAGAAGGTTGCAATGTATTGTGACAGGAAAGAAATGTATCTAGGCAGGAACAACATAATGGCAGGAGCAGAAGCCTCCTCGATCTGCTCATATTGCAACTATAGTCAGGAAGCAGAAGCTCCACAGAAATGGGCCAAGCTCTAAAGCCTCAAGAACCACTCTTAGTGACCCACATTCCCCAGCAAGTCTCCACCTCTTAAAAGATCTACAACTTACCACAAAATATCAGCAACTGGGGACCAAGTGTTAACATATGAGCCAAGGCAGGACACTGGGCATAATAAATAGAACAGCATATTTTCCTCTCTTTATCAGATGCTGTGTAGCAATGAGTGTAACTGAACTGATCTGCCAATAAACAATTTATTTTCATTGAACACCTGGCCTACTTTCCAAAGCTTATGGATTTTTATTGTGAGTTTATACTAAGATTAATTAAAAACAGTCCACAAACTCAATTTCCACCACAGATATCATAAGCATTTCTTGATCACTTGGGCAAAAATATTGTCTGAGTGAGGAGCAAGCTTCTTCTTGTATCCCAAGTCTGCTCCAAAGGCTTCTCTTGCATCAGGACATAGTCAATTTTAGTTTAAAATTTGTTTTTGTTTCTCACATCTGAAGTTGTTCAAACAAATATTTCCTGGTTGTGAAGGGTAAAGCATCTCCTATCTGAATTAAAAGTGTATTGTGGCAAGACTCATAATACATGTTTCCTGAAAACATAGTTTACAAGAATTATTTCCAATCTTCTGACAAAATATATTTTGCTAGGCTGTGCCTATCAGGTATCCATGATACAGACCCTGTCACAGATGGTTGTGAGCCACCATGTGGTTGCTGGGAATTGAACTCAGGACCTTTGGAAGAGCAGGCAATGCTCTTAACCTCTGAGCCATCTCTCCAGCCCCTGTAGACAAATTCTTAGAGGAGTATAATAACAATTAGTGAAGAAAAGAGGAAGCAAATTTGAAGGAGAATGGATATGAGAAATTTGGAGGGAGGAAAGAGAAGAAATGTGGCAATTATAATTCTCAAAAAGTAAAAATAAATAAAATATAAATGCTTTTGAATATGCTCACACTAGTCTAATAACCCCCAGTCTGTGGAGAATGTAAATAAGATGTCTTTTGAACTTATTACCTGTAGTATATCTCTCACCTACAAAAGGGATATGGTAAGCAATTATCTGTGAATCATATAGGTGATCTGTTTATCTGAGTATTTGATATGGTGTAAGTAAATGTAGGAGACTTTCCCTGGCATGACAGGACCCACAGCTTAGATTTATTTCTTATGTCTTCCTTCTTTCTTTCTTTCTATTGGGTAATTTGGTTCTTTTAAAATGTCTAACCCTAAAATTCTTTTATACAGTCTTTCATTTTTGGACTAATACCCTCTGAAACACATAAAAATGAAAAGAAATCTGAGTCTCTCCTCTTATCTCAGGATAAACTCTGTACCCCAGACAACATTTTCCTCAGTTGCTCCTAGGACTTCCATAGTCTTTCCTCCTGGGGCTTCCCTTACTACACAACAGCTACTACTATTTTCTTCCTCTTCTCCATTCTAGATAGGACACCATGTCCCCACTGTACTGTTTACATGCATTAATACTACAATCAGAAGAAAAACCTAGCTTAGAATGTGGTTTTTAGTCAGTTAAATACAGACACCCATAAAACTCAAATGTGTTTTAAAATGAAAGCTAACTTACTGTTCATATTTAGTCCTGTACATTGTAGAGTATTTGTGCCAAGTATTTACTTCCCCTTCACTACACACAATAACCTCACATGGGTACAGCTTTTAAATAAGGCTCCCTTATAACATGAACTTTTCGAATTCCCCATTTTATCAATTTGATTTTTTTGTGATAGTTTCTGTTAATATGTCTTTTATTAATATTTACATTTATTAACTTTTTAAATTCTAAAATTAGCTCTAACATCTGAGACCTAGTGGCATTTTATTACTGAGGAGATTGATTTCTAACACAGTTAAAATATGATTAAGTTTAGACATTAGTTTAGGTATCTGTCTCGAAGTAGGTTTAATCAGAGAGAAGGTGACATTATCTCATTGATAAGGTAACCTCAGTTCATGGATAAGCATCCCCACGCTTCAATCAAAATCTGGTGCTGGAGAGTTTGAGCAGAAGCTAAGAATACTTGTTGCACTTGCAGTAGACCCAAGTTCGATTATCAGTACCTAATTGATAGCTCCTAACTATCTGTAACTCTAGTCCCAGGGGACCAGACATCTTTAACACTACAGACACCATGTATGAATTGGGTACACATGCATATATGCAGGCAAAATAGTCCTCCAAATAAAATACTTATAAAATATAAATACAAAACAGGATTTAATTCATAAAATAGCCACAACAGCAGCAATAACAACAAAAATATTTTATAATTTGGAAAAATTAAGATTACGTACGGAAGTAGAAATGTGTGGAAGAAACAATGGTATTTTTTCCTACGACATTCGTGGTTTTTGCTATGATCAAAGGACTAATGGTAGGGGTCCTACATGTGGATAACCTGGAAGGAAAAGACAGTGCAAGATTGGATGTGGAGGCAGCAGCAACTGTAATACTTCTGCGCTAGTCTGCAACTAGAGGTCCTGAAGGTAATAATGATAAAGAGACTGTGATTGGCCGACCTTGAGGATTTTGCTGCTATGATAAAAATTATCACTTCCCCAGTGTATTTTATCCAAAGCCATTTCTTTTTTAAAAAAAAAAGGATGACCATATGAACATTCTCATTATAAAATTCATGCTTGGTTTATGCTTTATTTGCTTTTACTTTAGCATAAATGGCCTTCAGGTTTAAGACACTTCATTTTATTCATGTGTATGGTGCTAAATAATAAAGCACAAAACTGGATAATGTCTTATTTCCTGTCATAGAATAGAAATTCTTTCTATTTTTGATGTATCTCAGCTTTCAACTTGCAGGTACAAAGTATTGTAAGGACATTTTTATGTACTTATGTTGCCATTGAAAAGGCTACCCTACAATGATTTTGGTATAGAACCATGAAAACATTCAGAAAAATGCAATGGAAAGACTGAAATGGTATTCCTAATGATTAAATCATTCATTACAAGGCTAGCTAGATAAGCGAGAGAAAGAAAAAAATTACCCTTAAGTCTGCATACTTCCCAGAAACAAAAATCCTAAGTCATGTTGATTTGGCTTGACAGCAAATGTCAATACTGTTCAAAAGATGAGGTTACTGAGATTGTTATAAATTTCTCTCCTTTAAGTAAAACACTCTCTTTGCTATACTATTAAAGAGCAAACACACATGTCTATACACACTTGCAATAACGTGTGCTTAGGTCTGATGGAAATCAATGTTTTTAAACATTTTAGGAAGATAACCTTTAGCATAAACTAACTGAGTATTTCCAGTGTCTGCACAAATTTCTTTGAAGTTCCTTATTTAAAACAAAACAAACAAACAGAAAAGAAACTTCTCAGTGTACTGTGTAGCTAGAGAAAAAGCAGGAATAGCTACTCTTGATCGGAGATCACTGTATGCAACAACTCAGGCTGTAAACCTCCAGCAGGAGTCTGTGGTCTGTGCTTTCCATAGAATCCGTCAATACTCATACTCAGACCAGGGGAAGGCTTTGCTACTTGCCCTGAGCCAGCCTAGGGAAAAGCTTTGCCATCCTTATAGGCTTCAGGCATTCGTATCCTTGACAAGGCTGTGAACATATATATCAAGAATATGCTTTCATTCAACACTTCATTCATTCTTTCCATCAAATTATATTAAATATTATATTTTAAGCTTGGTTGTAGTAGCAGCTGGAAGTGTACTTTTTTTTCTAGAAATTAACAGCACTGTTAAAAATTATTTGACTCATTTTGTGGTTATACAGCTTAATGTAGAATAGAATCTCAGTTTAAAAATCTAGCTATTCTGAGTGGAGCATCTGTACAGAGTTGGATATCAAAAGACAATAGCTAAAGTCTCCTGAAGATACTTTTGCAGACTCCAGGCTGCCTTTTTGAGGCAATCAATGTTCAGAACACTAAACATAAAACTGACCTTCACAAACTGCCAGTGACATCAGATTTTAAATATAAATGTGTGTGTGTGTGTATCTCACAACTCCTTCAATGATTATTTTTTTGTGATTTGATTCTACCTAGAGAAGAAGATAATGCGTGTTCAAGGACATCCCGAGAACCACCAGTGTTGACTCTAAGCAGTATTGTTTGTGGATGTGATGACTACAGCAGTTGGAATGCTGCTGCTCTGTCCTTGTATTTTTCTTCTCAGTAAAGTTAGTTTAAAAAAGAAGGTTTATGAGTGACCTAAACACTATTCTTGCTCTGTGACTAAAGAAAAATACCTAAAAGGTATATCTAAAGTTTTGCCCTATGATAGTAACCACTGAAATTTCTTTTTTTTCTTTTATTATTATTATTACAAATTTTCACCTCCTCCCATCCCCCCAATTCCCCCTCCCCCTCCCTCTCCAGACCAAAGACCAGTCAGGGTTCCCTGCCCTGTGGGAAGTCCAAGGTACTCCCCCCCTCCATCCAGGTCTAGGAAGGTGAGCATACAAACAGACTAGGTTCCCACAAAGTCAGTACATGGAGTAGAATCAAAACCCAGTTACTTTGTCCTTGGCTTCTCAGTCAGCCCTCCATGTCAGCCACATTCAGAAAGTCCGGTTTGATCACATGCTCCATCAGTCCTAGTCCAGCGGGCCTTGATGAGTTCCCATTAGATCTGCCCCACCGTCACAGTGGATGGGCACACCCCTTGCGGCCCTGACTTCCTTGCTCATGTTCTCTCTCCTTCTGCTCCTCATTTGGACTTAAGAGCTCAGTCCAGTGCTCCAATGTGAGTCTCTGTCTCTATCTCCATCCATCACCAGATGAAGGTTCTATGGTGATGTGTAAGATATTCATCAGAGTGGCTATAGTATAGGGCCAGTTCAGGCGCTCTCTCCTCAGCTGCTCATGGAACAAGCTGGGGTCATCTTCTTGGACACCTGGGAACCCCTCTAGAGTCCAGTCTCTTGCCAACCCTCAAATTGCTCTCTTAATTAAGATATATACTTCCCTGATCCCATATCCACTCCTCCTCCATCACAACTGTCCCATTCCCCCAAGCCCTCCCCATCCTCCTCTTCTCACTTCTCTCTCCCCATCTCCCCTTACCCCCGTCCAATCCCCATCCCCAAGCTCTCATTTTTTGTCTGTAAATCTTGTATACTTCGAATATCCAGGAGGATAACTACAAGTTTTTTTTTTGGGGGGAGGTGGGTACACCTTCCTATTTAGCTTCTCTAGGATCATGAATTATAGGCTCAATGTCCTTTATTTATGGCTAGAATCCACTAATGAGTGAGTATATACCATATTCATCTTTTTGGGTCTGGGTTACCTCACTCAGGATAGTATTCTTTATTTCCATTCATTTTGCATGCAAAATGTCGTGTTTTTTTTTCCACTGAGTAGTACTCTAATGCATATATATTCCACACTTTCTTTATCCATTCTTCCATTGAGGGGCATCTAGGTTGTTTCCAGGTTCTGGCTATTTATTACAAATAATGCTGCTATGAACATAGTTGAACAAATGCTTTTGTAGTATGATAGGGCATCTCTTGGGTATATTCCCAAGAGTGGTATTCCTGGATCCTGGGGTAGGTTGATCCCGAATTTCCTGAGAAACCGCCACACTGCTTTACAAAGTGGTTGTACAAGTTTGCATTCCCACCAGCAATGGATGAGTGTTCCCTTTACTTCATATCCTCTTTAGCACTGGCTATCTTTGGTGTTTTTGATTTTTGCCATTCTGACAGGTGTAAGTTGGTATCTCAAAATTGTTTTGATTTGCATTTCCCTGATCCCTAAGGAGGTTGAGCATGACCTTACGTGTCTTTTGGCCAGTTGAATTTTTTCAGTTGAGAATTCTCTGATGAGATCAGTACCCCATTTTTTAATTGGGTTAATTAGCATTTTAAAGTCTAGTTTCTTGAATTCTTTATATATTTTGCGATCAGACCATTGTCTCTGAAGGGGCTACATGGCTTCTCACGGACTCTGCCTTCTTTCTCCCAGCATTCAGTTTAGTTTTTCCCATCTAGCTAAATTCTGCCTTGCTATAGGCCAACACAGTTTTTTTTTATTCACTAACCAATAAAGGTAACACCTAGACAGAAGGACCTCCCACACCACAGAGGAACATTCGTTGAAAGATTAACATCCTTAATGCTTTTTTTGTGTTCCCTCAATATGTGAATAAAAATTTTACTCACTCTGCTTATACATAGACAGACTTATTTGCTCAAGAGATACATGGATGCACACTATATGCCTCTACACTAAGAACTTAGCAACTAAAAAGAAATACCCTTACTATCATTAGATATATATGACTATATTTGCTCAATTGTCAAAATGTTTAAGTGCATCTCTTAGAGTAAAAAAAAACTTTTTGCATATTTTAATCATATATTTTTTAATACAAAAATAAAACCTTATAAAATTATTGACATAAAGAGATTGAAGATAAGTGTTTATAGTTTAATAAATATTAAACTATATATGTGTGTGTTCTTCTGATACTTTCCATCATGTGCTATCATGTCCTGACTTTCCTTATTTATAATAACTCATATAAGTCCTCAAATTATTGTTCTATTTTTAAAATTTGCCTTAACTCAGAGTTTGTTTGTCTTTTACTTTAGCATTTCCTTGCATTTGATTGTTAGCAATGCAAACGTAAATATGTATACTTATAACTTGGCAGATTAGGAACAGCAGAGCATGCATGGATGTTTGCTATTTACCTTTGGGTTATGTTTACAAAGGTTAGGAACCTGGGCTTCAATATGGCCCATAATACTGACCACCAGTGGTGCACAGGTTTTCCCACAAGGCCCCACTTCCTAAAGATTATACATTTTCCTGAATCAGCATTCCCAGCCGGGAACCCAGCTTACACATATGAGTCTATGAGAGATATGCACATTCAAACAAAAGCATCTTGAACATAGTACTCTCACTGGAATCACCTCCATGGTTCTTTGAGTGTTGAAATAATTTAAATAGGTAATTTTTCATTAATTAAATTTTTCCAAATTTTTACTTAATATATTATTTGGTTGATTTTTACTAATGCTAAGTCATTAGTTATTTCCTGAATGAACACAAATTTATGTTTCTAAAAAAATACTTTTAACAATTATTTAAAATTTCTAAGTATTTTTATTATATAATAGTTCAATTATTTGAATGAGACCAATGTCTTCCATATATATATATAGTGGGATTTCCCTTTGTATGTTGTGATTACCATTAATGAATAAAGAACTGCTTTGAGCCTATAGCAGAGCAGAATGGGGTAGAACAGAGCTAGGTATGGAGTACTGGACTGATTGCTGGGAGAAAGAAGGGCAGAGTCAGAGAGAAGCCATGTAGCCCAGCAGAGACAGACACCGGTACTTTTGCAGGTAAGCCACATCCACCTGGCGATACTCAGATGAATAGAAATGGGTTAAATTAAGATGTAGAAATTGGCCGATAGAAAGCTACAACTAATGAGACAAGCAGTGATTCAATTAGTATAGTTTCTGTGTGATTATTTTGGGGCTAAGTGGCCAGAACAAAAAAGTGGCCTCCTCCAACATGTGTATAGCTATAGATAGATAGATAGATAGATAGATAGATAGATAGATAGATAGATAGATAGATATTTGTCTGTATATTGTAAGTAGATTAAAGGGTGAAAATGGAAATGGAAAATGATCAATTTAGAAAGTATATAAACTTATTTCTCAGTCACATAAAATAATGAAGGTGAGCAATACTTTGGCTAAGTGGTGGATTGTGGTAAGAAGTGCAAACATCTTTCTTAGTATTCCTATGGTTTTCATATTATTCTCCAATTTGTTTGCTTCACTGGAGGCTTCTTATCAATACCTCAACTAAGAAAAAAAGATGAAAGAAGAAAAACAGAAAAATTCAGAGACATTACTATTGACTTTATATAGCATTTTCTTGTGCAATTTATTAGACAAATCATTAGTCCCTTGGTGGCACCTTACAGCAAGAAAGATTAAAAAAGGATTTGGGATTAATTTTTTGTTTTTGAGAAAACATCTCACCATATATCCCAGCTGTCCTTACTCATGGTGATCCTCATATTTCTACTTTCTGCATATTAAGTTTATGAGAATGTTTTATTATGTCTGGCTTGGAAAGGATCTTGGTCTGGAGAGCTCAATGGTTATGAATAGTTTCTATATTTTCAATGACAGATAACAGTTCTCATATACACACTGCGTAGTTCTCTATACCTTGTAATTCCACCACCACAAGATCTGGTGTCTGCTCTGTTCTTTACGAGTATCTGCATACATGCATGTATGTGTGTGTGTGCATACACATATAATAAAAGAAAATATAAACAAAGAAAATGGTTTTAATGTTAAGCTTCTGAAACTTATTTCAGACAGTGGGAGGAAGGATATATGTGCAAAATTCTGTCTGCACATATTAATTGAAAACTATCAAAAAACAAGAGGAAAGTATTTGTAGATATTTTCCTAGATCAGATGCTTTATGACAGTTGAGAAAATAAATTTATAGTGCTGAAAGACACTACAAAGCCACTTAGAAATGACGGCTGTTTTCACAAATGAAAAATATACTTGAAAAAAATATATATATACTTGAGTAAGGACTTTGGAATAGTAGGCTGAGAAACTCTAATTTCTTAACTGACATATTAAATGTACCTTTTTTGGAACTAATTAGGGAATTTATAATGCATTCTATTATTAAGGAACATTATTTTAAGGTGTATTACGTTTTTTTATGCTGAATTTGTTTAACTCCGAAGCTGTGATTCTTTACCTGTCTAAAACACATGATCGCCTGAATAAAGAGCTAAATGGCCAATAACAAGGCAGTTACAAGTATAGGCAGGACTGGCAGATGGAAAATATAAATAGAAGGAGATATCTGCAAGACAAGCAAGCAAGCGAGATAGAACAAGGAGAAGAGGACATCATGGGCCAGTCACCCAGTCACTCAGCCAGTCACAAAGTAACAGTGAAAGTAAGATATACAGAAGTAAGAAAAGGAAAAGTCCAGAGGCAAAAGGTAGTCGTGATAATTTTTTAAAAGCTAGCAAGAAGCATGCCAAGCAAAGACTGGGCATTCATAACCAAGAATAAGCCTCAGTGTATGATTTATTTGAAAGCTGGATGACAGATCCCACCTCCCCAAAAAATTCAAAAGACTAACATTTTATTTTTCTCAGAATCAAGAATATTTGGTTTATATATGAACCAAATATATAATGGTCAACATGTGCTGATACTTTCTAAGGATGAGGATCCATGGACATGGTTTATAACATTTCTTCATCAATTTAGCACTTTGTTCTGTAAGAAGCAAAACCATGAGCAACAGAGAAACCAAGACACTGTTTGCACTCACAGGGAAAGAGAATGCTAGAACAGGTACTGGCCTCAGAAGGCAAGCATTAAAGCACTCGTTCCTGACCTCTCAGGATGTATTCTATTATTCATTGTCACATGGACACTCAGGCTGCCTAGAGGTGATCATTAACTCTGATTTTCCCTTTTGTGGCTCAGTGTGCCTCACCTGGGCCTTTCAATGTCACCTTCTAAGAATTGCTGGAGCAACTCTATGAACATTTTTGGCCTATCTCCAACTCTGAACTCTGAAGAAGGCCTATGATAGCATGCCTGAATCTAAGGCTCTCAAGAGCATTTTCTCATCCAGGAATTACATTGCTTACAACCTAAAAACTTCACTTCTTCAAACCACATCAAACATTTTAAGTAAGCCTTTTCCTGTACTGGATTAGACTCTACTGCTTTTGGATTCCAGAGTAATTTAAAGACCAACTGAGACATCCAACCTCAAGTTCTGAATATTTACTGGACCTTCAGTACAAAAGCAGCCTTTTTTTATTAGCTGGAAGACAACCTATAAGTCTTTCTAATATATACAATATATAAATATATATTATATAAAAAGAATTTTAGATAGATGAATGAATAGATAGATAGATAGATGATAGATAATAGATAGATAGATAGATAGATAGATAGATAGATAGATAGATAGATAGATAGATAGATAGAAGAGAGATTGAGTTTGTAACTTCCATAGCTCTATAAAACCCTGACTAATACAAGTGATGAGGTATCTACCACTTCTAGGAATTATCTACAGAATAAATGTTATACATGGTAATATCCAATTTCATATTTCCACACTTTACCAAGGCCACTTGTTGGTTTCTTTCATTGGGGCTCTTGATGTGGTTAATTTTTCTATGGTATTATTCATTGTTATAATTAAGGAACTAAAATAATAAGACAAACACCAATCAGATTCATTTTGCTAAAATGAAGTGATTGTTATTTTGTTTGATATGTGTTCCTGCATAGCAGAGATGATTTTAATGACCTCCTGGAACTTTTCAAGGACTAGGTCATGGAACTGCAAGTCATCTTCAACCATTATGCTGAGTCACTTTTCTCAGAGGAGTCTGGACAGCTCCTCTATAGATGACCCAGTAGTGTAAGATCTGCATTCTACTAAAGAAAGGAAATATTCATTCTTACAAACAGGACATCTAAGAATACATTGCTACAGCAGCGATGGTATGCTCAGGTGTAATAAAACTGATGAGCCCATATAATAAAATTTATGGAAGCAGAGTGAATTCAATTTATTTGAATATGCTCAGTTATGTTTTTGTTTATTCCCATAGCAGATGTTTAATTTACAAACCAGGCAATTACGACAGCTCTTCCAAACAAATAAGAGCAGATTAGTCAAACGTTCACATCAATTTTTATGTTTATCATTAGTTTTATGAGGTGTCATGAATATTCAGTGGTAAGAAAAACTATCATTATGGTACCTGGAAAACCTCAAAATGATGGTTTGCATCTCTAAATGCTCTTTCTCTGTTTTTTGATAAAGCTATTAATGTGTGTTGTCTTTTATTATGAGTTGAGCTTGCGGGCTGCAGTGGAAAAAGCACTCATTTTCTCTAGAGAGCCTGTGCACTCCCATCTATGCACTGAAGCCATTTTTGTGAGAAGTATGTGGAAGTGTAATGAAGTTCATATTTTGATTTCTATTTAGAAGATGAAAGCAGTTTTGTGCTTTTTGGGAAATTACCATGTGGAGTTTCTCTTTGGTTTTATAAAATATTAATTTTGCTGAAAAAATGGTTTGCTATGCATATTTTACTGAGACATAGCAGCTTCCTATTCTTTGAAATACATTTTGTTATCCTGAAGAAAACATGTACTTCCCCAAGTAACAGACTTTCTGTGGCTTCTGACTGAACATGCAGATAGACAGTCTTACTGTGAAGCAGTTAATGAAAGAAGACTTAACTCTGCAATCTTATTTTTTCTTGTCTGTGCTTAAACTGTCAGAATAATTAAAAAAAAAACGGTTGTAGTACTAATATGAATCAATGAAACTACAGGACATTGTCCATGACATGAAAGACCTGTTTCCAACCTGGCTACTTTTCAATGGATTGCACTTTGCAAACTCTGCCCTAAAAGCAGTGAAATGTCCTCACTATCCCAACCTAATTCCCTTATGCATTTCCCTTATTCACTGTAATAGTAGGTTTCTTGTCATTAATTGGCATTCAGACTGAAAAGATAGCTGACAGACCAGTGTGCTCAAATAGCTGTCCAGGGAATAGCGTCAGCAGAGTTATTTTCAGTGGAAGTGAAGCTAAAAGTTGAAGAGACACAGCCCGGTGTGAAAGTGAAGAGACACAACCCTGCTGTGAAAGTTGCTTTGAATGTAACATTATGATTTTGTGTTTTCCTCTCCATCATACTTTTTGCAAAACAGCTCAAACATTATCTGCTTCAATGTTACTTGTTACAATACGAATCATCTAAAAGCATTGGCTTCGAAAATAATTTATATGGCTTCAGGGTTTCAAAATATTTACCAATTCAATGTACAGTAAATTCCTATGTGGGGGAATTTTGAAAGCATTAACTATTTTAAATTCAACATTTATTCTGAATTTATATTTTTATGTCTTCCTTCCTTTAGTCTCTACACATATATACTTTTTTATTAGGTTTATTTTAAAATGAAACTATTCCGGGTGTATCAGTTTAGTGGGGGAAACTAAATTTTCTATTAATATTTTCCTTTTAGGATTGACTATAGAAAAATAATATCAATGTTATAATGATGTGTGTGGAAAAAAATCAACATAATACTTCAGCAAGAAGATGCTGAGTCATAGGCCTTGATCTCATCACTTTACTATTAAAAAAAAAAAAACATTATTTCAAAAAATAATATAAAACTCACCCCAAGTGAAACTAATTTCTGGAGAAGAGACCAACAGGCAGATGGGGGGGAAGGGCCTGAAAAGTGATTGTACAATGGATGTTGCTGGCCAGTTATCTTGAAAAGCTTAGAGGCAACAAAAGGCAGATCCTAAATTTTGGAAAGGTTTTAAGAAATGCAAATGAAGCCGGGTGGTGGTGGTGCAAACCTTTAATCCCAGCACTCCAGAGGCAGATCTCTGGGAGTTCAAGGCCAGCCTGGTCTACAAGAGCTAGTTCCCTGATAGGCACCAAAGCTACAGAGAAATCCTGTCTCGAAAAACAAAAACAAAAACAAACCAAACAAACAAAAAAGAAGTGCAAATGACTAGCTGGCTTTGACATGGAGACCTACAATTAAAAGCTAGCCCAATTCTGTTAGTCTACCATAGCAGTCTCAAAAAAAAAAAAAAACACTCCTCACCCCTGTTAGCTATAAGATAACAATCCTCATTTTTAAAATACAAGGAGAGACTGAGATATCAAGTCAGTTGCTATCTGATTTTATTTTATTTTTAGAACAATATTTTCTTATTTTACATACCAATCCAAGTTCCCACCCTTTCCCCTCCTCCAGCTCCCCCACATTTGCCCCACACCCTTCCACTCCTCAGAGCATATAAGGTTTCCCAAGGGAGTCAATAAAGTCTGTCACATCACTTGAGGCAGGACCAAGCCCTCACCCCACCCCATCTAGCGATGTATTCCTTCATAGAGAACTGTCCCCCAAAAAGCCAGTTCATGCACTAGGGAAAAATCTTGGTCTCACTGCCACCACAGAATGCCTAAGCTTTACAAATGTCGCCCACATTCAAAGGGCCGGTTTAGTCTTGTGTAGGTTCTCATTTCTGTCAAATTCAGAGTCAGTGAGCTGGCACTAGCTCAGATCAGCTGTTTCTCTGAGCATCCCCATAATGGCCTTGACATCTTTGCTCCTCCCTCTCTTTGACTTCTTTTGGATAGGTAGGATCAACATAATAAAAATGACAATATTATCAAAAGTAATCTACAGATTCAATGCAATCCCCATCAATATCACAACACAATTCTACACAGACCTTGTAAGAAAAATATTCAACTTCATATGGAAAAACAAAAACTCCATGATAGCTAAAACAATCTTATATAATAAAGAAACTTCTGGAGGCATCACTATCCCTTTCTTCAAGTTCTAATATTCTAATGTAGAGCTATAGGAATGAAAGCAGCTTGGTATTTGCATGAAAACAGACAAGTGAACCAACTGAATAGAACTGAAGACCCTGATATTAACCCACACACCTATGAACAGCTGATTTTTGACAAAGAAGCTAAAATTAAACAATGGAAAAAAAGAAGGCATCTTTAGCAAATGATACTGGCAAACTGGATGTTGACATATAGAAGAACTCAGTTAGAATCATATACATCCCCATGAAGAGAGCTCAAGTCCATATGGATCAAGGTTCTCAACATAAATTCAGCTACACTGAATTTGATGGAAGAGAAGGTGGGAATTAACCTAGAATGCATAAGCACTGGACAACACTTCCTAAATATGACACCAGTAAAACAGACCTGAGAGAAACAGTTAATATATAGGGCCTACTAAAACTGAGAAGCTCTATATGGCAAAAGACACAGCCAATAAAATAAAAACACAGCTTACAGAATAGGAAAAGATCTTCACCAATTCCACAGCAGACATGGACTAATCTTCAAAATATATAAAGAAATCAAGGAAACAACCTTCCTCAAGACCCAGTAATACCACTTTTGGGTATATATTCAAAAGATGCTCAATTGTGCTACAAGGACATGTGCTCAACTATGTTTGTCATAGCCAGAGCCTAAATGCCCCTTCTACCAAAGAATGTAAAAGAAAAATGTGGTACATTTACACAATGGAGTACTATACAGCAGAAAAAATAATGGCATCTTGAGTTTTGTAGGCAAATGGATGGAGCTAAAAAAACATCATCTTGAGTGAGGTAACCCAGAGCCAGAAAGACAATTATCAAATGTACTCACTCATAAATGATTTTCAAAGATAAAGCAGAGAAAACCAACAACAAATCACAATCCCAGAGAGCCTAGACAATAATGAAGACGCTAAGAGAGACATACATAGATCTAATCTACACGGGTAGTATAAAAAGATAAGATCTTCTGAGTAAATTGGGAGCATGGGTACCTTGGGAGACAGTTGAAGGGGAGGGGGAGAGGCAAAGAAGGGAACAGAGAAAAATGTAGAGCTCAATAAAAATAAAAAAGAACTCAAGAAACTAGACATAAAAATACCAAATAATCCAATTTAAAAAATGGGGTACATCTCAACAGAGAATTCTCAATAGAAGAATTGTAAACAGCCAAAAGACATTTAAGGAAATGCTCAACATCTTTAGCTATCAGGGAAATGCAAATCAAAATGACTCTGAGATACCGGTTTACACAAGTAAGAATGGCTAAGATCAAAAGCTCTGTGGTTATTCTTTAATGTAATAATTTTGTAAGGTCTTGGAATGTTACAGTAATGGCATGGATGTGGTTCTTGGTATATATGAAAACTTTGTATGATAAAAATGATAAATCCAGATTTTTTGAGAAAGATTCTGTGGCTGTGCTCAAATAAAACCAAGTGGAGGCCTGTTGATGGAATAAAAGGCCCCATTATGGAGTGCTTATCTGAAGGGGGTTTGTGTGGGCCAGGGAGGACCAACTGCTTGGAAGGATAACTTCATGATCAGTGTCTGTTCAAGATATCAGGGGTCTCATAGAATTTAAAAGTTCCAGGACAGCTCAAGGTCCTGTATTCTCAGGTGTGAAAAAGTCAGTGTTCATAGGCCTTGGTACTTTGGATTATATGTCCAACAAAAAACCTGAAGTGCAAAAGGTATTGATTTTGCATTGTCTTTCTAGATACAGAAGCCTGAAGATTGAAGACCAAAAAACAGTTCAAAATGATAACAGACTGGAAAGATCAGAATGTTCTAAGTTACTGGTTTGAGGTGACAGTTCTCCTGCTCTTGAGTGTAACCTCTCCTCAACCATATATCTGTAACATAGAGAGTGATGCCAGTCTGGAAAAGACTGCCCCAAGCAGTTCACCAATTCTTTCAATGACTTTCAGCAGGGAATTGTTTTTGTACTATATGGCAGCACAACCTTTTACTACTTGCAATATTTATTTACATTTTAAGGGGGATTATGTCATATAGATAAATACTTTGCATTGTTTGAATCTTGGTTTGTTAATACAAATTTAATGTCAATTTTGTTACATGTATATTTCTGCTCTTGATTAAGGTATTGTGTTTGCACAGTTTATTTAAAAATATAATATATAGTAAGAAATGCAGGTTAATAGATAATCATCTACAATAGTCAAGCTTGTAGTCATGTTAGTTAGGTTTTCTAGATATACAGAGAAATATTTCATATGAAACATATTCAAAACTTTCAAATACTACAGAATATGGCCTTTAAAATGTTTTTAAGAACTTAGGACTTTTCATGACAATGAGACACATCTGCTCCTGACAGCACCAATCTACTTTAAGAGGATGAATGGGCATCAAAGGGACTTCTTAAGGAGTTTGCTAGTCATTTGGGCAAGAAACTGCTCCTGCCTCAAATTCTTGATGGTATGTTGTATGAACTGGACATGCAGGACCCACAGAAAAGTGACTGCTGAACATTCCAAAAGACATGATGGCCCTTCAGGGTTCCAGCTTCACAGAAGAAACTGCCAAACATTCTACAGGGTGAAGAAAGTGACTGACAAACTGCCAAGATAGGTGAAACAGCCTTTCAAATTTTCTTCTTCATGAAAATTCTGCCAAAAACTATGGCCATTATGTACATCTAATAGGAATACAAATTGGTGCATCCACTAAGAAAATTGATTTGGGTAGTTCCTCAAAAATGGAAATGATAGTCAGAATACCACTGAGATACTTGTATATCCACATTTATTGTGGTGGCAATCATATGACAAGATATGGCACCAGTCTATATAGTCATCAATAAATCCATTCAATGGTAGATGTGAGTAATGTAGTCTTTGTATCCATATTGATGAGTAAAATAATAACATTGAGAGGAAAATGGGCGCAAATGGAGACAACTATATCAAACAATATAAAACAGATTCAGAGGAATGCTACATTTTATATAATATGAAAAATCTGGATATAAATATCCACATGTTTATGATAACAATACTAGAATGTGTTTCCTTGGTAGAAGGAAGATAACTAAAGCATTGTGATATTCTCATTATAAACACACACACATGTCATGTTGTATGTCATGCATGCCATTAGTAATAATTCTCAATCCCCTACTTTCTCTTTCTGCTATAGCTTATAGTCTCTAAATTCTAAGTATTTTGCTCTGAAGCCCTGAGATTTTTCAGATTTTTATTCATTATGATAATTAACTAATAAATGTGTCATATTATAGTATTAAGGAGCTTTATAAATGTAACATCTAACAAGAACTTACCACTTTACTAGCCTCAAAAGTTACTTATGCCTTTGAGACGGCAACATTACCTTGTAAAAAATTTTTACATTTTTTATTGTAGCATGAAATCGCTTGTCTATTAAGTGTTTTTGTAAATGGTAAGGGCATGCATAGGAAAATTCTCACATTTTCATTCAAGTCAGTATGGTGAAATCAACTGAAATGTTATAAGCAAAGTAAGAACTAATTAGCAAGAATATAGCATCATTAGCATTGTTTGTGCTATTAGCACTAACATTATTAAACAGCTTTTTACTCATTTATAAAGTTATATTTAAATATAAATTACATAAATTTCACATAAATACAATTTTTACTATTCTAGAAAATGGGAAGATTATTAAGATTTTGAGTGAATGAATTATGTTTTATTACTATCAATAATGTATTTATTGAATAAGTCAATTTCAAAAATACTGAATTGTCTTTCAAGCCAAAGAATATGTCACACCTAAATACTGTAATTTATGAAAGAAAGATATGATGGTTTATTTTTGAGTGTCAACTTGCCACTACCAAGAATAACCTGAAAAGATAAAACATTTGAGGAATTATCTAGAACAGATTGGTCTGTGAGCATATCTGCAGTGAATTATCTTGATTGTTAATTGAGGCAGACACAGTTTACTGTAGAAAGCACCATTCCTTAGTTAGATGATGGTGCAGAGCTAAATAAAATGGGAGCAAGCTAGATGAGAGTAATAAAGTAAGGGCACATTTGTTCCCTTTTGCTTTTGACTGTGGATGTGGTGCAAATAGCTTCCTAAGCCACTTATTTAACTTCTAAGTAAAAGACTAGAACCCAGAGTTTTAAGTCAATTAAAACTTTTCATATCTTAACTTGCTTCTGGTTATTTTGTTTTCCTTATTATAGCAACAGAAATAAAATTGGAAAAAAACTGGCTAACAAACTCACCAGCCCCACTAGATTTTCAACAGTTTCAAAACTCAGAAAGATTTAAGGCATCTTCTGTTTGAGTTCCCAACAATTTGCATCAGTATCAAAGATTCTGCTCTGTTCAAACAAAATGTGGTTGCCTGTGTGTTGCTTTGTATTGTGGGCATATTAATTTTGCTGGGAACTAAAACCACCAATTCAAGGAGTTAGCTTACTGGTAGGAATTAATTTACATTTTTGAGAATAATACTCAATATTGGGGGAAAATTGGATAAATATAAATCAAACCAAGCCACCAAAAATATATTGAAGAACATGTTAGTGAAATTGCATGTTTTTCCTGTACAGATGCACAGTTGAGACTATTTGTTTCTCTTTGGTAAAATAAACAACTTCCTGTTTCCGAGTGGTTTATGGATTATTTCAGATGGCTCATTGTAAATATTTAGATGATTAGGTAACTCGATGTTGGTCTTGATTTTTACATTTTTCCAAAACAATAATATGATAATGTAAATTATTGTAATTTCCAATTTTATTTTAGTTATTTAGTAGTTGATTTTTGCAATCATAGCATGTCTAGAAACACAGTGATATATGTAGCAAACATAAGCAAGACCTGGTAACCCATTCTGTAACCAACTCAGGCTTGCAAGGATTTGCTGAATCCTATATTGATGTATGAACCCAGTAAGTGTTTAGCAAATAGCACACCTGTGTTAGGCTGGAGTTATATGATAAAAGACCATGAATTTGATAGAAATTATATTACTAGATGCCTTCCATGTGGATCACATCTTAAAACTCCATTGTCATAATGCCTTGAAAGAAAAAAATTAGAAAAGGGTGATATTTTTAGATGGTTTACTTTAACAGCTGTTCTAACAAAAATACTTATGACCATAAAGGATTTTCTGATCTTTGTGATTGCTGCAGATTTCTGCTGTGTCCAATCATCTCTCTCTCTCTCTCTCTCTCTCTCTCTCTCTCTCTCTCTCTCTCTCTCTCTCTCTCTCTCTCTCTCTCTCTCTCTCTTTTACTTGTTGAAATAGATAATTTTAGAATAATAAAATAGCTGGTGTATGTTTGTTGGGAATGTTCAAGTTCTTCAGGGACAGACTAACTTATAAAGTATTTCACGTGACACGATTTTCAAAACTGGTCACTATCAAGCTACTGCTAATGCTCCAACAGTCAGCCCTTAGTCTAGAGAGCTTTTCTAATAATCTCCACCTCAATATAAACATGAGTTTATTTCTTATTTAATGTGGAGATAATATAACCAGAGTTATGGAATTTTCACTTTAGTTGTAGACTAATTCCTATTACTAGATAGTTTTAAACAGGAAGTAATTTCACCTAATCTTCCACATAAATCATAGAAGTGTGTCGCCTATTCTACCTACTTACAGGTGAGGAAGCTGAGGTACCTGGTAGTCAAGAGGTTTTCTTTTTATCAATCAATGACTTCCTGCCAGAAACAGCATTCAAACTGTTGAAATTTGATTTCAAATCATCATTAAAAGCATCAAATTGACTAGATCTTGAATTAATGAGAGAATATATAAATAAGTTTCTTTTAAAATAAATAATATATAGTGACTTATTAACATTTTAGTTAAGGCTCACCTTATGCTCAAGTGTTCTAATAAAACATTTTAACAAGTGTGAGACAAATGAGGAACCCAACAAGGAGACTAACAGTCAGATGGCCTTTGGCAATTCAGCTCTGAAACTTAAAGGCAGCAGGAAAAGGAACATCCTACCAACCTCAAACTATACAAAGGCTTTAATCTTAAAAATTCAGTTAACAAGACAGATGACTCCTCAACTTTGCTTAGCTGTAAGATGTCCCAAATGAATTATGGAGACATTTAGGCCCTTTCTCTAGTACACTTATAATGTTGCCTACAATCCTCAACATTTATTGAAAAGTAATATTTAAATTGTCAGGCTCCTTAATTTCATTTATTTTGTCTTTAGTCTAACCAGACAGAATTTCCAACCATTAAATTCTGTTAAAATCCCTGCTCTATTCTAACAAATGTATTTTTTTTCAATTTTGAACATTCTTAGGGAATATTTTTAACTATTTCATCATTCCAAATGAATCAAGAGAAAACTGGTTTCTCCTATCAATCCCACATTTGTAACTAGAATCTCAGTATATGATATTAAAGTATTTGATCAGCTCTAATCGAAGAACTATGGTGCCTTATTTGCAGAAGAAAATTGCAATGGAGTGCTTTGTGAGAGGCTGCTTCACAGTCCCCTGTATCCCAATCCCTCCTGAATTCTTTCCAACAGAGTCATTCTAATTCAACTCTCAAATACCCACTTTCTTTTAGGAGCAGTGGCTGGTGGGATTAGGATGCAGCCTTAGGAAAACAATTGCTAATGAGGATCTAGGAATTGAGAACTCAAATCCTGGAAGGGGCTCTAAGGGTCAATGAACAAAGCCTGGATATAAGTCCAGTAGAAGTGTGTCAAAGAGACTCACGAGTGAGTGCAAGGTAAAATTTCCGGAAAGGACAGTGGAAAGCAGAGCAGGAGAGCATTAGCTCTTTTGCTTCTCAAGAGCACTCTTAGGAGTTTTAGGAAAAGGTTTTATCTGTCACCATTGTGGATGTAACCAGCACAGTTTATCCTCAATAAGCTCTAAGTGGCAAAACTACTGTTCCTTTCTGCTGTTTACCTCATTCAACCCACATTCACTGTCTGCGAACTTTACCACAGAATGCATAATCATTTCTTTTATAGTGGTTTGCTTTTCACTGGGACAAGGTTATTATGCCACTAGTTCTTGATACAGCAGTGGCATCCAGGCAAACTGAATTTGAACACACTGATTGGGCATCCTCAATCTTCATCATCTTCAATCCCATCCCTGCACTCGCTTTATGAAATTACATTGCTCAATCAGCATCCCTCAGTTGGTATCAAAGTGAAGATTCACGTATTGGTTTTCAGAAAATGAATATGTGCTGAGCCATTATTCCAACTTTCCAAAATTTTGGTGTTTTGCATATTATTTTTTCTAAGCACAGGGAGCATCCTTGGAAATTACTCTAGTTCAACACTATATAGTAACTGGTTTTACTGGTATTTTGAACTCTCTAGACGGAACACACTAAAAAGCTGTTAGCTTAATCTATTTTTCATGTCATTTAGTTCTTCCAATACATTTGGAATGGTCTTTAAATTTTATAATTTCTAAAATTATTAACATGACCACAAATGCTTTATAGTTATAAGACATACATAATTAACTATGTATTTTCTTGTCTGTTATATTGATAATACTAACAATTGTGACTAAAACAAGAGAAATAAAATTATCAATTTTGTAACATAGTTTTTAGATTTGAATATATAGAAGCAAGGCATTAGAGAATGAAGTGAAGATCACTTTTTCATTAATTTAAAGTGAACATAGTTTAACTCTGATTACTGATTTCACTTATGGTTTTCTGCATAAAACAAAAAATATTTCAATACCGCAGTAGCACAAACATGGATTAATCTAAAAAAAAAAGTAAAAAAAGAGTTGTGGAAAATGAAACATGACTTTACATTGCTAACTAAGATGAAAGTTTCTGATGCATCAGAAGAAACATGAGGAAGAATAGGCTCACATCATGTACAGATTTCATTTAGTAGCCTTACCACTGCCTATCTTTCCAGGATATCAGGGTCAAGAGTACGTCAAATAATTACTAAGAAATTTTTGTGTCCTACTGCATTCTACAATACCAGGCCCACATTAGGCAGTCAATAAATACTATGAATTAATAAATTTGTTTACTATTTTAAGGCAGATTATACTGGCAACAAAAATGAAAAAATAGGGTTTTTTTTTTTGCACTTGAAGAAATAGAATAAAGGTCATTGCTATGTGGTTGTAGATGAATGTATAAATTATGAAATGTGTGATTTTTAGATGAAAACAAAGAGGTTTGGTGTAAATAAGCACTGTGAGACCAATTTGTATACAGAAACGAAGCATTTCGAGATGAAACATTGTTGGTACATTGCAATAATTCCCCAGGCCATCACAGGCTCCTTTGTGACCACAGGGGGCCGTGTAGCATCAGCTGTTTGTTCAGAAGTGTGAATCAACAGCTCTTTTCCCCATGAGACCTGCACAACTGAGATGCTTTCTCATAATGTGAGAAATCTAAAGTTACTCTGCTGGAGGTAAAGCACAGTGTTCTTGTTTACAAGATCCCAAATTCTGGAGCTGTCTGTCATTCAGGGTACAAAATTACAGCCACTACCACCAATATAGGATTTGGGAGGAGAAAAAAGTTTTGTCATCAAAATGTTCTTCAGTTCTTACCAAAGAAAGTAGAAAGACTATTTAGTTCTTGTTTCCTTTTGTTGAGTTTTCTTTAATTTCTTATCAAATCACCAGTCAATCTAAATATTTAATGAGTGTGTACATGCATATGAAGGCGTAGAATGTTGTTCTGAAGAAAGGAATTCACTTCTAGGCCTGCTTCTGACTGATGTTTAATTTAGCAATTGCTCTGACCCCTTGGTTTGAGGGCTTCCTATTCCACAGGACACATGGTCTTACTCTGACTGGAAATTGGCCAACACAAGGCAGAGGTGAAGGCTTGAACGTGAAAGAATCAGAAGCTGAGATTCAGGCCCTAGCTTTGCCCATGTTCTGACTTTTTTATGCATACGACATCTCCCCTTCTCAGGTTTCCAGGATTCATAGTATGTAGTGTCACACACTTCCTCTCTAGCGTCTGGAATTCAATCACTTTCTAACACAATTGCGGCTTGAGTGATTAACTCTCCTTTGAAAGTTTTGCAAACACCATGTATCACCACTCTTAAGAGATAGTGTTTTTTTTTTATAGGGATGCACAGATGCATTAACCACACTCATTGTTTTATCTAGCTTTTGGTTTCTTGTATTGATAAACTGTTCCCACATATTGAAATTATCCTACATGTTGCATTAAATTACATGTGGCTGTAATTGCAAAGGTTAGTGTAATGATTAATTTGATTGCCAACTTAAATGGGTCCTGATGTAAGTAAAAGTCAAGCTACTGGATATTTCTCTGATAGTTTTTGTGACAAGTGAAGACCTGCCTTCTGGTGGCAGCCAAATAATAGCATATAGGAGAGGAAGCTTTTGGCTTTGGTTTCCTGGTCTTTACACTTGTTAACAAGTTCATCTACACAATTGCTGTTGCATTACACAAAGAATAGCTGAGCTACTGTGGTGTTTTTTGGTTCATTGCACATTCTTCGGTTTTCATAACTTGGATTATAACATTGACATAGTCCCAGAGAAAGAACATCAAAACGATGCCTTTTAATGCCTAGGTCTGTGAAGTTGAGTAGTGAGCAAAATTCTTGAAAAGAAAGGCAACTCTATACTTCAGTTTAATTTTGGATTTATTGTAATTTAGTCATCCAACAAACTAACTTTGAAAGGTCTTTAGAAACAGGAGATAGTAGCATCATTTATGTCATGAGCCATTATTTGAATAACTTGAGAAACAACAAGATGCTCACAGCAATTGATGCCATGGGGAAGAATACAGTGACAGACCAGTGTTAACTCAACAGCTAAAGGTAACAGGTGAAGATAAGAAATAAGATAAGTCATAGAACCCTGAAGCCACAAAACAATCTCACACCAGTTAAGAATTATGTAAAATGAAAAGGTTATTTGAGGGAAAAATACTTTACAGATCGTCCTCCCAAACAACAGTCCACTCAGCGCAAACAGGAAACAGAGAGTCTAGCCCCCAGAACAGGAGCCAGAAGCAAGAGAGAGAGAGACACCCTGGTTCCTGCTGCTTTTTAAAGTATAAGAGACCCTGCCCCAGTGGGCCAGTATCTTAAAGGCTATTGGCTGATGGAACGGAAGGAGCTCCTGCAGCAAAACTCCTGTATTTTAATATCTGAAAAGATGACTAAGTTTCAACAATTGTTTGAGAAAAGCTTCTATAATTAAATGCTCTTTCTTGCAAATACAGTAGAAAGGCAGAGTAGAGTTTAAGAATATCTGTTTTTCCATATAAACAATGTTTTATTGACATAGGAAACATAAATTTTGGCACCAGAGTTCAATGTGTTACAAAGATCTTTCTATGAAGGATCTATGCTATCTGAAGTATTAGTTCAACATAGGTGACAAATAGATCATAAAATATAATATTTGATGTGTTTATATTTATGCATTTACACTTATTCACCATACTGCATCTTGCCTTTTGTTTGCTTCTGTTTCTCATATTACACATCTTCTAGATTTCTGAATAATGGCAAGAAGGAAGAGACAGGACTGAGACTGTACACCTTGTGTTTAAACAGCAACAGCACGCTTTTTTGTTTTGATAACAAAGTAATTTTTGCATAAACATAACTAAAGTAAATTTAGGATGTGTATTTAAAATATAGTTGTCAAGAAGCTGGATCTTGTTTTCATTGGTACAATTGACCAAAATAAATTTTTTTTATTTTATGTTCAGATATAATTTAAATATGTCTGTACATTTAAAACACACATTTAAGAGAAAATCAGGCCAAATTTCAAGTAAAAAATATATTTTATAAACATGAGTTTTAGTGAAATTAAGTAAATGAATTTTTTCAAACTAAAAATTAAGTTTCACTAAAGGAAACAAGCCTTATAGGAATAAAGTTCAAGTTATTTCAGCAAGCTTGGATTATTTTCACAGCTGATAGAGGCATATTCATTAAGAACTGATGCTGAATTTTTTGTCCTTGTTTTTTTCTTACAACTTAATTCCTATATATTTAAAATAATAGTGTTGAAGGAGGCTAATTGTTGTTTCCCGGCTGCTCAACCCCAAAATAATCACACAGAAACTATATTATTTAAATCACTGCTTGACCAATTAGATCTAGCTTCTTATTGGCTAATTCTTACATATTAATTTAACCCATTTCTATTACTCTGTGTATCACCACGTGGCTGTAGCTTGCTGGCTAAAGTTCTGGTGTCTGTTTCTGGTGAGGCTACATGGTTTCTCTGTAACTGTGCCTCCTTTCTCCAGCATTCAGTTTAGTTTTCCTACCTATCTCTCTTCCCTGTGCAGGTTCAAGACAATTTCTTATTAACCAATGGTATTCACATCATACAGAGGGGAATCCCACATCATAACAGATAAACCATTATATTTTCCCAATATAAATAGAAAACACTTCAATCCATGCTTTCTTTATTGGTTTGAAAACAATTATTCAACTTGAATAATAAATTGATTCCCATATGGTTGTCATTTATTTCCTATGAAAATAAATCAGAATTAAGTAAACTTCATGAAATTAAAAGGAAAACTGCTTTAAATCTTCCTCAGTGCACTGCCTGCTCTAGTGCATTGGTTATGTGAGGCGAAGTAGTAATTCATTTTTAGAATGAGATTGCCACTTTACTTTCCACAAAATATGAAAGATACTCTGTTTGCTCTACATAATTTCAAAGATAAGGAAAACTGCATTCCAGAACATTGGCTCAAAGAGCTGCCCATGTGACTTGTTCCCACAGATATCTAAATTGTATATCTTTATGAATGCCAACATGTACAACAGTACACCATGACCATACCCGGTTGCTAAAGACGTGAGGAAAGGGCTTCAGATGCTCTTGAACTGGAGTCATACGTGATTATGAATGCCCTGATGTGGTTGTTAGAACCAAACTCAGTTCCTTTCAAAAGCACCAAATGTTTTTAACTTCTGAGCCATCGCTCCCCAACAAAATATTTATAAGAATAGATAATTTATTTGAATAATTCCAAACCCTAAAATCTGATAGAAATGGTTTCATTAAAATAAACTTACAAATGTCAAGTAATTTGTCATAAAACTAATTTTTTATTTGTTTGTTTTTTTGTTTTTTGAGTCAGGGTTTTTCTTTGAACCAGTCCTGGCTATCCTGGAACTCCCTTTTTGATGGAGGAACTCATAAATATCCACCTGCTTCTGTCACTTGGTTGCTGGGATTAAAAGCATATGCCACAATTACCCAATGCCATAAAACTTCTTAACTAAGCTTCTCTTACAAATAAGTATCAAAAAGTATCAAAAATCAAGATAAAATATGACATTTTGGTCAGTATAAGAAAATATATTCTCTGATTTTTTTTTTTTTTTTTTTT
Source organism: Microtus agrestis (assembly GCA_902806775.1). Classification (NCBI taxonomy): domain Eukaryota; kingdom Metazoa; phylum Chordata; class Mammalia; order Rodentia; family Cricetidae; genus Microtus; species Microtus agrestis. Next base: position 86,853 of record CADCXT010001865.1, on the reverse strand, counting down.
TTTTCAAGACAGGGTTTCTCTGTAGCTTTGGTGCTTGTCCCGGAACTAGCTCTTGTAGACCAGCCTGGCATTGAACTCACAGAGATCCGCCTGCCTCTGCCTTTGAGTGCTGGGATTAAAGGCCTGTACCACCACTGCCCAGCCATTCTCTGAATTTTAAAGATTAACAAAACCTCTACTTTTACATACATTACATTTGAGGAAGTTCAAAGAGTAACAATGTTAAACTTTTATTTCATTTTTTTATTAAAAGTTTCCACCTCCTCCCATTTCCCTCCTCCTCTCCCTTCCTTCTCCCCTTCCCCCTCCCCCTTCTCTCTGATTGTGGCTGTTAATGAAGGCTGACTGAGAAACCAATGACAATGGCACTGGGTTTTGATTCTACTGCATGTACAGGCTTTGTGGGAGCCTAGTCTGTTGGATGCTCACCTTCCTAGACCTGGATAGAGGGGGGAGGGTCTTGGACTTCCCAAAGGCCAGTGAACCCTGACTGATCTTTGGACTGGAGAGGGAGGGGGAGGAGTGGGGGGGGAGGAAGGGGAGGAGGGGGAGGTTAATGGGAGGCGGGGAGGAGGCAGAACTTTCTTTATTTTTTCTCCAATAAAAAAAAATTCTGGCAAACAGAATCCAAGAACACATAAAAAAATCCATTATGATCAAGTAAGCTTCATCCCAGAGATGCAGGGCTGGTTCAACATATGAAAATCTATTAATGTAATCCATCATATTAATAAACTGAAGGAAAAAAACATATGATCATTTCATTAGATGCTGAAAAAGCATTCGACAAAATTCAACACCCATTTATGATAAAGGTCTTAGAGAGATTAGGGATACAAGGTTCATTCCTAAATATAATAAAAGCAATATACAGCAAGCTGACAGCTAACATTAAATTAAATGGAGAGAAACTCAAAGCCATCCCACTAAAATCAGGAACACGACAAGGCTGTCCACTCTCTCCATACCTCTTCAATATAGTGCTTGAAGTTCTAGCAATAGCAATAAGACAGCATAAGGAGATCAAGGGATTCGAATTGGAAAGGAAGAAGTCAAACTTTCGTTATTTTCAGATAATGTGATAGTGTACATAAGTGACCCCAAAACTCTACCAAAGAACTCCTATAGCTGATAAGCACCTTTAGTAATGTGGCAGGATATGAGATCAACTCCAAAAAATCAGTTGCCCTCCTATACACAAAGAACATAGAAGCAGAGAGGGAAATCAGAGAAACATCACCTTTCACGATAAACTTTTATTTTCAAATTATTACAGTGTTCCATTTTGAAGTATATAATGTAGGATAGGATAGGATAGGATAGGATAGGATAGGATAGGATTTATCCTTGGACATGCTTATACATCTTTCAGAATTTAATTTTATGTGGAAATTGTGTTGATATAAAAGGTCAAATTAAAAATACCATTGTTTTTGTTGACTGTTATTCTTTCCATTTGTTTCCTTATTTTGCAGAAAGGTAATTATGAGATTTAAGGGACTTACCTGCTAACTGGGACAACCTAGCTCCTTGTCTGCAGATATGGGTACATGGAAATAAATACAGTATGATGCATACAGCTGTATGCAATTTACCATTTATCTTCTTGAGATGAGAGTAACTGCTGCCATTGTGACAAACACAAAAACCCAGTCAAAATATTTGGAAGGAGATAATCTCAATTTTAAAGTGAGATCCCATGGTAATGATGCCTGGGTCTCTCTTTTTCTCATTCAGGAAGCCCTCCGTCTTTTGTCTGTGGTTTGAATTTTCTATCATTTTAGCTCAGAGCAAAACCTCTTTTTCTCTGTGCACTTTTATCCTTCATTGAAACTAAATTAACGAATATTAGCATGCGCTCTGAAGTTGAATTTAAAAGTCCAGAAAGTCAAAGAAGAGCTACTGAAACAATGCTTCTGTGAGGAACCCAAAGGTTGCACATATTTTATTATCTAATTGGTCTTTTTTAAAGGATATTTATGCTAAAATAGTTAAATATCTCATCTATAAGAATGGAAAGAAAAAAATAAAAAACAGGAAGTCCTTATCAGCTAGACATAACTTCCACATTGTCTAAAACTTTCACAAGTGTGATGCAATGTTAATTTAGATAGAACAGGTGAGAGTGTGGGGTTAGATGGGAGTCCTTATCAAGGAAGATATTTGAAGTATTCTCTAGTTATTGACAAGGCAGGAAATCTCATCTTCTTACAGTACACTTGCTGTTCTTACAGAGGACCCAAGTCTTGTGCCTAGCACTCACATTAGGCAGTTCACAAATGTCTGTCACTTAAATTCCACGGTATATAAATAATATGGCCTCCATAGGCATCTAAATGCACACACACACACATTAAAAATAAAACTATAAAAATGTCTTCTTTCCCTACACATCTAATTTCTGCTTCTGACTTAGCAAAAGTCCCTATGAAATTTTTTTCTACCTTTCCTAGCTGCTAAGGGATAAAAAAAAATCCCTTCTATAATTCATGTTGTTTAGGCTTGGTCTGCAGATACATGAGTTCTTAAGATGCATACAAGACAATCTAAGGGCTCAGAACTAAATTAATACTATCAATGCTGCTACATTGTGTATTCCATTGTGTTGGTTGGTGGAAATGTCCCCAAATAGAGCACAAGCATGCCATATATAAGTGTGTGTGTGTGTATTTGCCATATATAAGTATGAACACCCTTTCTGTTCTGCCTTGCTACCCAATTGCAAGAAAATCAAAAACCTACAACACCTAAAAATGTCCATGATGAGTCAGTAAATCATATTAATTGTAACAAATACATACTTTGTCCTCTCAAAGATTAAAATAAAAAGAAAAGCACACCAGCATTGGGAACAAACAAAGCTAAGATAGTTGTTACTGTGAAAGTCTCTTGATTGTGCGTTGTTTACTTGTTACACTTCTCTTAGATCATTTTAGAAGTGAAAGAACAGTCGCAAACTCTGACTCACCAGATTTAAGTATTTTTACACAGGAATTGTCCAAATGATGCACGTGCTATGAGTGTATTTTCATGGAAAATATCTTAAAAACATTTGCTGCTAATGATGGCATTTGTGACTAGACGGCAATTAGAATTTTGGAAATGTGTCTCTTTATTCAACGATGGGTAGTGACTTTTTTGATGTGGTAGGCATAGATAATAATAGTAATCAACAATCATAATTGATTAATACTATATAAAGGAAAACTTGAATATCCTAATGAGCAATTTCTTTTCCTATCAATGATAAATATGATTGAATGTTCAAAAAGTCTTTTCAAATTCAAGATAGATTAGTGAATTTCATGTAACTAAAACAGTTTGACAATGTCAGTTTCTTTAGCTAAAATTGTTCAATTTTAGTGTCAAAGAAGAAAATCAATAATTATCTGATAAAATTATCAAATTTCCACCTCGTTTATCTACATAGATATGTGTGGTTGAATTTGCTTCTCACTTGCCAATTAAATACATTTTATCATGGCATAAACTGCAATAAGGGGTAGGAGACCCAGTACCTTTTCTATTAATTTGTAATAATTCAAGGGCTCATTATCATCAATAAATATTTAAATATATATATTTTAGTACAATGGATTGTGCTATTGAATTTTAGAGAATTAACAAAATAATTGTTTTCACTGTTTAATTTCTGCTAAATATCAATCTACCTATCTATCTATCATCTATTTATCATATATCTACCTATGCATGTAAGGTGTATACAATATAAATAAAACTCTTTAGAACCTTCAATCCTTTATTTTTCCTTATCTTTGCAGTATGTGGTGATTATATATAGTATGTTCATATACAGGCAAATGCTCATTGACTGCACAATTTTCTCAGTTGTGTTTGTTGTTTTTCGTTTTGTCTGAAATAGAATCTCATTACATCACCAGGCTGGTTTCCAACTAATTATCCTCTTGTCTTAGAATCCTAAGAGTTGGGATTCTGGGTTTGTGCACTCTACCTGCCTCTGAAGATAGTTGTTGGCTTTGAAAGGTACCCTGAAAACAAGAAGTTTAACTTCGTCTCTGAAAGCATTGACTGAATATATTGATGAAATTTATCATAACGTTTATTTTTTTAATTAATTTATTTTTTATTGAAAATTTCCAAATCCTTCCCTCGTCCCACTTCCCTCCTCTCCCTCTACTCCCCCTCCCACTCCCTCTCTAGTCCAAGGAGCAGTCAGGGTTCCCTACCCTATAGGAAATCCAAGGTCCTCCCTGTTTCCTCCAGGTCCAGGAAGGTGAGCATCCAAACATACTTGGCTTCCACTAAGCCCGTCCATGCAGTAGAATCGAAACAAAGCACCATTGTCCTTGGTTTTTCCTCCAGCCTCCACCATCAGCCACATTCAGAGAGTCCGGTTTGATCACATGCTCCATCATCAATTCCAGTCCAACTGGCCTTGGTGAGCTCCCATTAGATCAGCCCTGCCGTCTCAGTGGGTGGACGCACCCCTCGCGGTCCTGACTTCCTTGCTAATGTTCTCCTTCCTTCTGCTCTTCATATGGACTTTGGGAGCTCAGTCCAGTGCTCCAATGTGGGTCTCTGTCTCTATCTCCATTTATCGCCAGACATTCAGCTTATAACTCGTGATTCTAGAGAAACTAAATAAGAAGGTGAACCCAAAGAATAACATATAGTTATCCTCCTGGATATTGGAAGTGGATAAGATTGCCGGACAGGAGTTGGGAGCACGGGGTGGGGGTAGGGTGGGGATAAGGGGAGATGGGGAGAGAGAAGGGAATGGGATGGTTGGGATGGAGGAAGGGTGGATCAGGGAGCAGGGAAGTAGATATCTTAATTAAGGGAGCCATTTTAATGTTGGCAAGAGACTTGACTCTGGAGGCGTTCCCAGGTGTCCAAGGAGATGTCCCCAGCTTGTTCCTTGGGCAGCAGAGGAGAGGGTGCCTGAACTGGCCTTATCCTATAGCCACACTGATGAATATCTTGCATATCACCATAACGTTTATTTTTGAAATACCTATAAAACTAAGATTATTCTAATGAGCATTATACATTTACTGATAATGGGAAAAATACCTAGGAAATTTAGGATATTTAAAAGTAATGCTATATTGCTAATTTTGAAGTCATAACTGAGCATTTTGACTGTAATATTAGCCCAAGTATAATGACTACTTTTCCAGCTCTGTGATTCACTTAGCATCCTTTGATGGTGTGAGTCACAGTATTACGTTTCTGAGTTGTTCTTACCTTACCTATTAAATCAAAATGAATTAACCAATTATTGTATTTGTATTAATTTGCATACTCTATCTGAAAACCTTAATCTTAAGTATGTAAACAAAAACTAAAAAAAATCACACAGTTTATAGTGATTATATTCATGGCCAAGAGACTGACACTAAGTACATTAGTGATGCAATATTACTTGAAACTGAACATGGTAGATGTTTGTGGAGATGGAGTACAGAGAGGAGAAGTGTTCAAGGTAAGCTGTAGATGATGAGCTGAATGAAGGTGAGGAGAGGGGTAAACAATCAGGACATAGAAAGATTATGACTCAATGTTTATCATAAACAACAGTAACTCCAAACTATTTGCACTTATTCTCTATATTTATCTGATAGGTATGTACATTCTACATGTAGGGACATGCTATATACAGGTCTTGTATTAATATTCTATATTTCCCTTAATGAATGTTTTAAGATTTAAAATTTCATATAGTGGGGACATGAAAGATGGCTCAGCAGTTAAGAGGTCAGCTTCTCATATAGAGAACCAGAGTTATGACTTTCAGTAGGACCTAAGACAGCTCACAACTATCTAAAACTCTATCCCAGGACATCTAACATCATTGGCCTCCAGCGGTAACTAATATTCTCATACCCATACGGTGATTAAAAATATAGACACAAATTCATACAGATAATTGCAAATTAAATACGAACTTAAAATTCTACATGATGGCCAAAACACATTTTAATGGATTGCTATTCTTGTAAAATTTAGCTCTGGGCAGTTATTTTAAATAATTTTTATTTTGATTGCTCATCAATCTATACATTGAATGTACACAGATTGTACACGGGATCCTAGTTAGCTTTCCCTTACTGTGATAAATACCATGATTGAAAACAAATTGAGAAGGAAAGGGATTACTTGACTTATGGGCTATGGTCTAGTATTTAAGTGAAGTCAAAGTAGGATCTTGAAACAGAAATGAGGGAAGAGTGACATGGCTTACTGTTTGTCTTGGTTATCCACATGTTTTTATATAGCACTACCCATCTGCCTACGAATAGCATGTCCCACAGTAGTCTGGGTCCTCCTACACTAATTAGCAATTAGGAAAATATCTCACGACATTCCCAGCAACTATTCTGATGGAGCCATTTCCACAATTGAAGGTCATTTCTTCCAAGAAACAGCAGTGTATATCATCCCAATCAAAACTAACCATCACAATTGAATCCCTTTTAAACTTAACACATAAATATATAACTACTTAAGCATATATGTTCCTTTTTTGTTACTATAAAAGATGTTATGCTAATGTCCCAGTATAGAACACAATCTAACTTTAAAATCTGCACAAATTTATATGGTAAACTTCTTGTAATCTTGCTCCAACACTTCTTTGTTCTACGGCTCTTTTTGCTTGATGAGACAAAATTATAGCAATTAAACAATTCCTGTGATTGGGTCAGCCCTTGTTAAGAATTAGGAGGTCATTCTTTGTTTGCTTGTTCTATTACTGCATCATGGATAATTCACCTTAACACCTGTTTTATTTATCTCCTGTGTGCTAGGGGAATGATGAGCCCAGATAGCAGTAGAGAGGTATTTCTTTTATGTTTGTAATGAGATGAATATGTTATGAGACAAATTGATCTAAATGCTTGTCTGATCTATAGTGGGAATGCCTTTGGAAACTAAAGCATATAATCAAACTTCTTTAACTAAGCTTATTTTTTATTTGAAAACAAAAATTCTTATGGATCATTTGTAATTTTTGCTTTTAAAGGATTAATATCACCAGTGCCTATTAATTTCTGCCTGACTGCATACTTATTCACTGGGTGATATTTTATGCATGCTGTTAGCCAGCACTATTTAGAAAAGGATGTGTGTTCTATAATTAAAATACAAAGAAAATGCCATAACAATATCTGCTGAGGTAAGAACCTACTTATTTCTCTCTGAATATCTGATTCTGATTCTTTGTTTTCAAAATGAAATACCAACTTCATTGGGATTCTAAAATCTAATTTAACATTGACTTTCAAATAAATCAATATTTATATTTCATAAATAACAACTGATTTTCATAAAAAGGAGATGATTTCAAATGAGTGAATGTGTTACAATGGACAAGCAAAAAAAAATCTTGAATTTTTCTGGCGAAAAATCCTTACTTTGTTTGAGACATATAGATAAATCTGTAAACTTCCTGAGATATTTTTATAGATGATTTATTTTGTTGATGTTACTTATAATTGACCATAGACTGAACTTTGTAAAATTAATAAATTTAACTTAAATTATCTCAATGATTTGGGGACATTCTAGTCATTTCCAAAGAGTTATGTGAGTCACAATCCCTATTGTTTTTAATTTGTTGATTGTGTACTTCAGTTCCTTTAAAAGATACTATATTTCAAAGCAGCATATACTTCATAAATTTACAATTATGTTGCTGAAGTAATGGCATCCACTCTCATAATAATCACAATGCATTGGTTAAATATCCTGCATTGGGTTCGTGCAAAAGTCTTATACTGATATAATCCCATTATCTGATCAATATAGAAATTGCATAAAATGAGTGGAATATTCATAGAATAATGGAAAACACTGCTTATTAAGCAGAAAAAAGGAAACATTTCTTAATAATTTTTAGGACAAATGGGACAAAAATCCATATTCCATTAAAATCTTCATTCTTTAATTCTTTTTATTGTATTAGCAGTTAGAGATTTTATAGTCTTAATTACCCATCAGTAATAATATACAGAAAATGTAGAACTTTGACTTTTTTAGCTACAAATACACTTGCAAGAAATGACCCCTAAGTAAACTCTGAATCATACTGGCACACTTTGAAGCAGAATGTTCTGGACATTCTAATATCACTGTTTGTTATTTATATTTATAATAATATTATAGAAATGCTGTGTGTATTTCTGTAAGAGTCTGTCACATGGATTCTGGTGCCTAAGAAGGCCAGAAGAGAGCATGGGATCCTCTGGTCCTGGAGTGACAGGTGGTTGTGAATGCCTTGATGTGAATGCTGATAACTAAACATGGGCCTTATGAAAGCAGCAAGTGCCCAGCCATTTCATTCAGTCTTCATAATCTGTTTATTTATTTTTAATCTATCTAGTCAACATCACCATTTATATCATCAACACATAATCATGCACACCTGTAGAGTAAAACAGAAATCACAAGTTCCCTTCTCATCTACTATCTACTTGGGGTCCTTACCTCTGTGCCTCCCTAACTGGATATTAAAGCTTCAGCTTTTTCTAGAGTTACTTATTGTAGCGAAGCTCATGGCTAGGGTTAATGGCAAACCATGGAAGGCATCACTAGGACAGGCTCTGTCATAAATGCTTTGACAGAAGCTTTCTTGTCTATACAAAAGCGAAGGAAGAAGACATAAAAATTAAGACATGAGATATATAATATTTTTCACGTACAGAAAATGTGACTCTTAGTCTTCATTTTTACCCGCATTTTTAGAATAATTTAACTTTTTTGCTTATTCCTTTTTAGAAGCTAGCCCTAATGATAGTACTAGCAATCTTACTTTAATCCAGAAGTTAAAAGTGATTTTATTTCTATTCATATTTACAATAATGTTTTGATGACAATTAATCATGTATAAATCAAGAAAATTGTCATTTATTGTGCTTTTAAGTTCCAATGATTTACAAATATTGGTAAGTTGAACTCTTGAATCACATCTCAAAATGCTTCTCATGTATTAATACATTAATCTTTAGATAACACTTATAGCTCTATATCTCACACCATCTTATTAATATAAACAAGAAAAAAGAAAAAAAAAGAGTGTGAAGTTATTTGGTTCTTTCAAATAACAATTATGAAACCAGACAATTCTGATTGTAGGAGCTACACAGCCCTAAAGTGGAAATGTTAGCAAAAGCTTTTAGGCACAAGTGATTTTAAAAAAAAATTTGACTATAAAATAGCAGTCAGAATTTGCTAAGAAATCACTGGAAAACTATATTACCACTTAGCGATCATTTTTAAATTTAATAAATAGGAAGAATCATAAATTACACCCCTAAAAATACGTGAGTATTCTTGATTATTTGCTCCTCACAAAGTTGTTCAAGTAAAGACGAGATTAATTTTTAAAGTAATCTTATTTTAAATAATTTTAAAACATTTAAATATAATTTAAAATATGATAAATTAAAAAATACTGAAAAACTGGCATGAAAAAAATCACCTAAATTTTCTCAGAATAATCAGGAAGGCTGATGCTCTTGTTTATCTTTACATGCTATGTACATATTCCATAATCATTTTGATAAGTAATCTTTCAAAAATGCATGCAACAGCATTTTTGTAATCTGGAAACAGAAATGAAATACATGTTAAAATGCTTCAAGTTTTCTTTTAAGTCATTTTCTCCTCATTATTGCTGTCTATCTGTAGTTTTGCACCTTAGCTTTGATACAAAACAAGCTCAGTTCAACTCCTTTGGCGTAAATGGCTTGCTGTGGAGGAGTCATATGACTTCAGAGCATTATGGCCGGGTTGACTTCGTTTGGTCCATTCTGTGACGCAGAACTCTTTCTTTAGAACGCTGTCGGTCTTGCCTGAGAAGCTCAATACCAGCAGACGGTCTGAGGTTGTAGGTGATTGGCAGCTGAAAATACTAAAACAGTCTTTCACTAAGTCCAGGTCATTGCAAGCAAAAGCAAGCGCTTCGCTGAAGAGATGGCTCAGTGGTTTTTAGCAAGAACTGCTCTTGCAGAAGACAGGAGTTCAGTTTCTAGCATCCAGTTAAGATGGCTCACAACCTCCTGTAATTCCAAATCCGGGGGATCTGATGCCATCTTCCTGCTCACAACTGTTCCTGCAAATGCAAACACACACAAATTTTAATAAAACAGTTCTTTAAAAAGGAACACGAAGGATCAGGATGGTGAAGTTGGGGGAAGAATAGAAAGGCAGTACAAGAAAAGAGGCATTTTGCTAGAGGGAGCCATTATGGGGTTACTAAGAAACGGCACTAGGGAAATTCCCAAGAATACACAAGGATGACCCCAGCTAAGAATCTAAACAATAGTGGAGAGGGTGCCTGAACGGTCCTTCCCTTGTAATCACATTGATGACCACCTTAATTGTCATCATAGAACCTTTATCCAGTAAATGATGGGAAGCAGATGCCGAGATCCACAGCTAAGCAGAGCTCCGAAGAGAGGAAGGAGTGATGATATGAGCAAAGGGGTCAAGATCATGATTGTTAAACCTACAGAAACAACTGACCCAAGTAAGTGGGAGCTCAGTGACTGCAGAGTGACATTTGGGGATCCTGTATAGAACCAAACTAGGCACTGTGAATGTAGCGGACAGCTGTGTGGCTTGGGAAGTATGTGGGGCAGTGGGAGGAGCAGTGTCTATCCCTAGTACATGAACAAGCTTTTGGGGGTCCATTGCCTATGTAGGGATATTTATAGCCTAGATAGAGAGGGCAGGGCTTTCACCCTGCCTCAATGTGATGTGCCAGACTTTGTTGACCCCCATGGAAGTCCTCACCCTCTTTGAGGAGTAGATAGGAGGTGGGATGAGAAGAGCTGGATAGAAGATGTAGTCATGGGAAGCAGAAAAAGAGGAAGGAGAGGGAACTGGGATTGGTATATAAAAATAAATTTTTTTTAAAGAAGCAGTTCAAGTTAGATACACAATGAAAATGTTTAGTGTCTTGCATTTTTTAATTAATTCTCGAAAAGGAATTTAACCTTGTAATAAGCATGATTATTTTAGATGATAGGAACATACCATTGTTGGAAAATTTTCATTGTGTTCTGATTCTATTTTTTGTTATCTATTACTATTTATTTTATAGTAATAATATTAAATTTTGCATGCTTGAGTGTAACTGTGTAATTCTCCTGCATGTTTCAGCTGTCTCTTTTATGAATTATGTAAGATTTTCAGCTATGCTTTAGTTAGGCAGGATTTGAGAAGGTGTGTGTTTGTAAAAAATATTCTTGGATACACAATAACAAAATATGTTAATTTAATATGCATTTTCAATCTTTAATCTAGTAACCTAATAATATGCAGTAGTCTGGTTTAGATTATAAAATGGGTGGTGGGGCATGGAAAGTCATATTGAGAATATATGACTCATAATTGACACCATGTACCACAGATTAGTCACACATTTATCTAAGTGAATGAATTCTCGGCTATTAGAAGCACAGCTTCGGAACAAACTTCTGGTCAATATTTTGCTATGAAAACATCTTTGAATAACTTTATTTTTCTAAATTTTCACTTACATATACTTATATATGTAGAGACACATACATACAAACACACATATACACATACATTTTAGCTTGGTGTTTCGCTTAGAATCCTTTTTTGTCTTTTCATGCTGCCCTTTTTACAACTTAATATTATGTTATACACAGAGTGTATGATTCTGACTCAACAATTAATCTTATGAGGAGTGCGCATGGTAGATAGGTGACAGAGAAGACCAATACCAGAGTTGAAATCTGTATCTTTTTTACTCCTGTGCGTGAAATTACTCCATGCAATCTGCCAGTCATGCAAGGGGACAATTGGCTCACTGACAGTCTTTTCTTGCAGAACTCTTGCTGACCACAGACAGGTGTAGTTATTCAGTTTCCTTATGTTGGTCATTTAACGGTATTTACCTAACAGGTGTGGAGTTAGTTTATCAAAAGACTTTTTAAAAAAATAATTTTCAAGGCAAACAGCAATCTTGCCCTTCCTATAATGGAGAGTCATCACTACAAAATATTATACTTTCAAAATATAGTATGCTATTTAGTTAAAATTATCTTTACTATTATTTTATTGTGTGCTATGATCCAGACGGTGGTGGTAAATACTTTTAATCCCAGCACTCAGGAGGCAGAGACAGATGGGTCTCTGTGAGTTCGAGACCAGCCTGGTCTACAGAGCAAGTTCCAGGACAGGCTCCAAAGTTATACAGAGAAACTCTGCCTCAAAAAAAAAAAAAAAGATATTTAAGACTATTTTGTCATAAATAAATTTAATAAATAAATATAAATAGAATAAGATCATTTTATTATATGGTTTTTGCTAAAAATAATGGCATCTATCAAAATATAAAATATTATCATAAATATTTTTGTTTTTAGAAAACATTGCTTATATCAAATTTCATTTCTCTGTACTATAAAAAAAACTTTGAAAAATTCTTTCTCTTAAATTCGGGCTTTTCAAGTTAACTGACCTTTTTAATAATTATAGCAAGTAGAAAGCAAAATTCAGTCTTGATCTCTAGTAACTATGACTATTATATGCAAATGTTTTGAAATTATATAGGCAAGACTCACATAGATATGAACCTAAATATATTCCTTTTCCTCCATGCAATACCTAAAAGAAAAAGACAAAAAGCCTGTCTTTAGTAAATTATTTTGAAATTCAAAAGATTTTATTAGTTTGCATACTTCATTTACAGGTTTGCATTCCTGGAACAGCATCAGCAAAATGTCTCCAGGTTCCTTCAATTTGTGTTTTTAATTGAACTACCTGGTTTTACACCAGCACATTTCCATACAACTCAAAAGCTCCTTGGAGGAGAAGAAAATTTGTGTTCTTCAGTGAAGGAGCCCCACTGTACATTTAAATGTGCGATTCACATTTAAATGTGAAATTTAAATCATTGAATGAGGAGTGTTGCAGGAGCAGAGCAGCTCAACAGGTAAATCTGAGCCCTTACGACCATTAGACTTTTGTTTCATAAAGACTGGAAATCTAATGAAGTACATACTGATGGAAACACTCAGGTCTCTCATATCTGTGCTGGATATTGCTATTGCAGTCCCTTCCCCCACTTACATGGAAGATGGCAGGCCTCCAAGCAACAGATTATTTCAATAATTCTTCTGGCAGTTTGCATATTATATAAGAATGCTTTCTGATTTTTAAATTGAATTTTTAGATTTGATTACTTAGGTTATTGGTTGCTGCCGTAAAACTACTTTGACTGCTCATATTTTGTGTGTTATTATGGTTCAAAAAATATGATTACAATGAGTGGAATGAAATTGACTGCTGCATAGGACTGTCCTATTCTGGAGGAAAATTCCTATAAAGACCGACAAAGTCATGCCATCATAAGCTGATGTATAAACAGATGTTGATTGGCAGGCATCAAATCCTGCCTTTCCTTCATTTTTTACAAATTTTGATCTTTGAGAATCGTGCAAATATAAAAAATGTATTTAGTCATGCCCTGATTTGTCTCAGAAAAGGGATAAAAATAAAATTCTTAAAAGTTAATATTGACCTATCATGTGCTACACTTTAAAAAAATGCAAAAACAGTATTTTGAACCTTCTAATTTCCCCCTTTCATCTGATAAATTGAAATTATGTTTTTAGATATAAATAACAAATGTTGAGTTTAGATTTTTAATAACTCTCACATAAGGAATTTTCCTTCTGAAAACACTTCTACCTGATGCTTCTTTCTAAGATGGAGTGGCTATTTATAATTTCTTTACTTCATAAATACAATCAGAATAGAATAAAACAAAGGACATTATTACCAATTGTTTTTCATACAATATATCTTGATTGCATTTTCCCTTTCCCGAACTAACCCCAGATCCTCCCCACTTCCCTACACACCCAACTTCTTGTTTTTCTCTCTTTCTCTCTCTCTTTCTTTCTCTCTGATTCACTATCTTTTAAAAGAAAATAAATTAAAAGTAAAAACAAATAAAAATCATAAGACAAAAAAACTACCAAAGCAAAACAAAACAAAAAGGGTCCACTTTGTGTTGATCATTACTCCAGGGCTAGGGCATGCCCAGGAGTGTGGTTGATTTACCCAATGTCAGTCCATTGGATAGAACTGACTTTTACTTTCCCAGCAGGGTTTCAATCAAAAATATGTCTTGACTATGGGTGTGAGTTTGCCTTCACTTCCCCATCTCAGTACTGGGATGTTTTTTTTTCCTAAGTTGAACTTGTACAGGTCTTCTATATGCAGTCAATGACCTGTCTGCAAGTCAGACACATTTTATGAGAAAAAAATAAATTGGACTTATGTAGGTCTCCTTGTTCAAATTATGTTTTGTTTTTTAACCTTTTATATACACATATGTGTATGTGCAAATATACACACATACATACACAGAGACACGTGTGTGTGTGTGTGTGTGTGTGTGTGTGTGTGTGTGTGGAGTGGTCATGCAGAAATCATGAGGATGTCAGAGGACAATTTGTAGGTTTTCACTCTCTCCTTTCACCGTATTAGTCATAGGGACCATCATGCTTGGTGGCACGGGAATGTATCTGCTGATTATCATGTTGGTCCTATCTATGTTTGTTTTGTTTTGTATTGCTTTGGGAAAGTAAAAACATCACATAATGAGTATATTCAAATATCTTTGTGATAGTGACTGCAGTTTTAACATATCTTGTAATATTTCTGAAGCTGAATGTTTCCTATGCTTCCTAACCTTCACAGTGTAAGTCAGAAACCTCCAGAGTTTCCCATTGCCCAATCCCCTGTGTTGTGTTACTGCAAAATTCTCATTCAATACTTCTAATTCCTTCATATTCAGGATGTTTTTTTTTCAGCTTTACAGTGATGTTTTACTTAAACCTAACTTTTTTATTTAGTTTATTCAAAATTTCATTCACTTTCTACTTGCAATAGGAGAAGGGGGGTTGGGGAAAAGACCGGCTAGACTGGTGACTTGACACTGCATTTGTAGTACCTGACTGGGAGCCCTGGTGTGCTAAGCATGGCTGAAGAGCTAAGAGTTAGGTTGAGATTTTTACCTTCATGCAGACCTCATACCATTTATTGCAGTGGAGGCCTAGGTTAATTTTTTACCTGTATATGTGGCCATCTCCATGGTCTTCATAAATGAAACTAGATAAAAATGTGAGGATACTGGTTTTTCAGAAACTTAATAGAACACTATGATTTTATTGATGTAATTCATATGATAATCTCATATTCTTCTCAAAAAAAGGAAAAGAAAACAACTATATGGGCCTATGCTAAATTGGAATCTGGAGAAAAGTAGAAACTAGCTCTGCGTTTTCTGTAAGGCTTAATTCAGGCTAGATTGTTCTTACTTTCTTTCCATGTTTACTCTATCACAATGAGGCCTTTAGCATCAATCAAGAATATTAGAGGATTCCTGTGATTTATTATGTCATTATATGAAGACATTTTTACTGTTAGAAAATTTTGAAAGCCACAATACCAAGTTTTTGAAATTTTGTGGAATTTCACTGCCAGTTTTCTGATTTTTCTCTATCAAAATAGAGTGCTTCTTCAGAATAAATTCTTAGCCAATTTCTAAATAAAATGATGTCTAACATTCCTCATTTTTCTTTCAGAAATGCTTCATACATGTTAGTGATTGGGAACTGAATTAACCCGTGACCTTTCAAGGTCAGCTGTAAACATCATTGCCCACATCAAAGTGATTAACTGTTTCATAAAAGGCACTGTGCCTTTGCAAGAAAGTTCAGATTTATTCTCTTTTTACTGCATGCCTTTAGGTTTAACCAATTGCTATAAAACACAACTAATATATGAAGGTTTAAAGTAGAATTTACAATTAAGCAACTAAGAGGCTAAAGCCTCTAATACTTTACTAAGATCAGTAGACATTGATAATCTCCAAAGTCTTCACGATTTTGTGAGAAATAAAGACTGACTGGGGGAGGGAAAGGAACCTGGGTGATGTTATGTTTGGCATCTGCCTTTTCCATTCAAGAAAGTGTAATTTCCTCCTGGAAGGAAAAAGATTTCATGCCTGAGGCTGGGCATAAATCAGACTGAAATGCTATAGCAGAGGCTATAATTTTATAAACTATCACGTTGTGGAAAATGGAGTTAAGCTGTAATCTATGGTGTAGTTGCCATCTCTCTAAGGAATAATTGAGTAATGGCAAGTAGCCCTAAAGAGCTCTGTGTGTTGTGATCTTTTGGCACCTCCAGAGAATGACGAGGCTTCTTCAAGTAAATGATTTGGGGTTTCATAGTATCTTTTAGCCTGCTAATGTGACCAGGCAGGTCAGCAAAGACACTTGCTTCTCTTTAGCAACATGCACAGAATTTTAACCTACATTAAAAATAGTGTTTTCCCTCTGATGTAATAGTTACAGTTGTGTAAACTATAAATAAAGTAGTCCATAAAATATTATCAGTCTTTTACAATGTAGACAATTTCATCATGAGTTTATTGTAACAATTAGTATTAATGAATTGGGAATGTGGGTAACATTTTGTAGCATTTCCAAATTTAAAGTATTATAAATACAATAAACTACTAGGACTCTGCATCATCAAAACTGATCCATAAGGACAAACATTGTGATATTAAATACTGACCTTTAGTGTTCCCTATACTACATGTTCCATATTTAAAGGCTCATCAGCAATCAGTTGTCTGGTACACTCATGGCACCTCAGTTTACCCTCTTTTAATATTTATATATTTTAAATATCATTTTAGATTACAGCCATAGTTACACCCACCTCTTCTGTTCTCTTCACTGACCTCCAACTCCACCTCCAAACCACTCCTCCCAAAGAGTAAAGACTCCCATGAGGAATCAACAAAGTCTGCCATATTAAATTGGGAAAGCAGCAAACCCCTTCTCTGTACATTAAGGCTGAACATCACATCCCACCATAGGGAATAAACTCCAACAATCTAGATAAGATCTCCTAAGTAAACAATTTTCCCTTTTTGCTCAGTTCTTGCCACCTTTTCTCTGGAGATTTTCACAAGGTGAGTAGGAGAAAAGGATATGAGATTGGACAAGATGAGTAGGCACCTCCCTCACAAACTGCCCAGAAGGAAAGGATAAGGGCCCTTCAAGCTTCTAGGTGTAACACTCTGTGTTCAGGGTATTGTATTTTTTTAAGTAGAGTAGTGGGAGATAGTTTGAAAGTGTTTCCTATCTCAAATAGGAAATAATCTTCATCCGTGTTTTTATTCATCTGTCACATGACATTACTTATGTTACTCATATTTGAAATTGAAGAAGACACCAAAAAGTGGAAAGATCTCCCATGCTCTTGGGTAAGTAGAATTAACATAATAAAAATGGCAATCTTATCAAAAGCAATCTACAGATTCAATGCAATGTCGATCAAAATCTCAGCAAAATTCTTCACAGACCTCAAAAGAACAGTACTCAACTTTATTTTAAAAAAAAAAAAAAAAACAGGAAGGCCAAAACAATCCTGTACAATAAAACACTTCTGGAGGTATCACAATCCCTAACTTCAAACTCTACCTCAGAGCTACAATACTGAAACAGCCTGGTACTGACATAAAAACAGAAAGGAGGACCAATGGAATAGAATCAAAGACCTTGATATTAATTCACACACCTACGAACCTTAAACATTTGTCATATTTAGCTGGAAAAATAACGATAGTAATATTAAGAATATTTGCTTCTTTTTTCTTCAGTTTGTCTGTTGCACTTCTTATATTAAAAGTCAGGTTCCAACTTTTCAATTTTTCACTTTGTCATAAGTACACAGCAATGAAATTATCATCACACTGAAGATGCTCACTTCCAAATGGTTAGTGCTGTCCTTTGAAATCTATGTGTGTTTCTCCATTATTTTCCTGTTTCCTTCTTGAGATTCATATCTAGATTATATTGATTTCTATATACTATAACTAAACAGGACAAGTTTGATTACTATTCTGAGTTCTTTCAGAGAGAATACTTGCTTTGAGTTTAACCCATAGTGATTTGTTTATTAATATCTTATTTTTTCTTCCTCAGTTGAATTTTACTGCTTGTCCTTAAATAAAAGTAAATAAACAACACCTCTGTGATTCCTCAATGTTTTGATACATTAATAAAAACACAGTATACTACATAAATAGTTAGTATTAGCATGGTATCATTTGACATTTTGTACAAGGATGTATTTAATATGCAGTATTCACACTGAATTAAATCTCTCTCATGCCCAAATCTCTGAAATATATTGACAGTGAAACATTCAAAATTATAGATTTTTAAAAGATATTCAGCCTGTATACTGGCTGGTTTTGTGTGTCAACTTGACACAAGTTAAGTCATCAGAGAGGAAGAAGCCTTAATTGAGGAAATACTTCTATACGATCCAGCTGTAAGGCATTTTCTCAATTAGTAATCAATGAAGTGGGCCAAACCTAGGGTGGGAAGTGCCATCCCTGGGCTGTTGATCCTTGGTTGTATAAGAAAGCAGGCTGAACAAGCTGTGGTAAGCAAGCCAGTAAGGGCTTCCTTCCATGGCCCTTTAGCATCCTGCCCTATTTGAATCCTGTCCTGACTTCTTCCAATGATGATCAGCAATCTGATAATGTAAGCCAAATAAACCCTTTTTGCCCAACTTACTTTTTGGTCATGGTGTTTCATTGTAACAACAGATATCCTAACCAAGACAGCCTGTAACTGTTTTCTGTAGTTACTCTACTATAAAAAATTACTCAAAATATTTTTCTCCCATCTGTTGGTATTGCATATTACTACCCTTCCCCATTCTTTTTCCCTCTTTGCTCTTTCAGTTCTTCCCATCTACCATAATCACAGTTCTACTGTCAACTCTATGAAATTGCCTATTTTAGATTCCACAAACAATTAAAAAAATATAGTGCTTATCTTTCTGTCTCCAGCTTATTACACATTAAAATGTCAGCTGCTAGTAACTGTGAGACTCTAATGATAACAAACCTAAGTACCTCAATTGCATATCATTTTGTGAATATTTTAGTCTGCAGGAAACTTCCGATCTTTGACATGGTGTATTAATATACACCTTACATACCAATATGAAGAATATTTTTGAAAAGCTATTCACAAGGTGTGATGAATAACTGGGAAGAACCAGGCATTTCCTCAAATTTCTTCCTTTAGACAATGGAGTGATGAGCCTCACAGAGCATATGTTGTTCCTGTTGCACTGAGTAATTATTATGTCTGTTCTGCACAGAAAAAAAAATGCACAAGATAAAGAAGATGGATGTGAGAAAGTCACAAAGATGGAAAATAAATTCAAGACTATAGAAAGTGACTAAAATATGTAGCTAGGAAATGGATCATTGCTTGTTGCCCAAAGGAAGGCCGGCATTTTGTTTCCTTTCAACCAGGTAAACGTTAAATGTGGGAGCAAATTTCTGAAACCCTAGGGCACAAGAGGCAGAGGAACAGACAGCAGATACAGAATCACTCTGGGCAGCCAGTCCAGCTGAAATGTTTAGCTCCATTTTCAGCGAGAGACATTGCTTTCCATACAATGTGGAGAGCGATAGAGACAGGCACTGATGTTGCCTTCTGGCCTATACTCACTCTCTCTTTCTCTCTCACATGCATGCGTGCACGCACACACAAACACACACTCTCACGGATATGTACACGAACACTAATGTACATAAACAGATATGTACACCCAAAATAACTAAAGCACAAGCAAGTGAATTCTATAGGACTGTGCACTAGTTGCTTTAGCAAAGGACGCTTCTCATTTTTCCATATGTATGCACATGTTCACCAACAGAGTAACATACTCATCAGAAGTCAGCTTAAGATGTAGATTTTAAGTTTTTATTTGATTATATATATATATATATATATATATATATAGTATATGTAGATTTACATGCATTGTGGGTATTTTATATATATATATGTATATATATAGAAGCATGATTTTTGACTTTTTCTTGAATCATTTTGTTATTTAACCTTTCCTTTTGTATTTATCTTCCTCCCATGCCTAAATAGCCTCCCAATTTTCCCAGTTATATTTTCTTCCAAACTTTTTTCTTCCAAACTCTCATATCTTGTTATTTCCATCTGCTTTGCCCTTCCCTCAGTTTTCCAATTTTACTGTCCTTGTTCCTTAAAGTACTTCAAATCATATGGTAATATCTAAATATTTGGAACTAGGAACCTCTGGTGAGAGAGAATTGTCTAAGTCTGTGTTACTTCACTCAATATGTTATCTTCTAGTTCCGTCCGTTTACCTGCAAAGTTCATGGTTTCATTTATTCTTACCACTGAATAGTATTTCATAGTATAAGTGCACATTTTTATTACTTGTCAGTAGAAGACATCTACATTGTTTCAATTTCCTAGCTATTGTAACATGTTCCTAGCCAAAGTGAACATGACTGAGGAAGTAGCCTTGCTTAGCACGTTGAGTCCTTTGGCACATGCTGAGGAAGGCAATAACTGGATCATATGGTAGATTTATTTTCAACTTTTTGAGGATTCTATGCAGAGATTCCCAGAATGGCTAAACCAGTTTCCAAATCCATCAGCTGTAAATGAGGGTTCCCTCTTTCTCACAATCTCTGTAGCAATTGTTGTCGGTTATGTTGCTGATTTTAGCCATTCTGATTGTGGTAAAATGAAATATTAAAGGCATTTTAAGGTGTGTTTTCTTAATTTAGAGACAGTAAAATTTTCTGAGATATTTATTGGTCCTTTCATTTCTTCTTCAGAGAGCTCTGCTCAGTTCTTGAGTTCATTTTAAAATGTATCCTATTTTCTATATGTACACAAACATATATCTTTTAATCTGAAAGTTACCAGCTCTGTATCATAACTATTTATTGAAAAGTGATATGACTTGAATATATAGAGGAAAATTATTTCATATTCCTTTTTCACAGTAATACTTTATTTTCTCTTGAAAATATGTTTATAGACTTTATAAAAATTAAGGATTAAGTTACATTGTTTTTATGACTTACTGATCAAATATATAGGAGTATATTTCTGACATCAAATAACATGTTAAATGTGCATCTAACTTTTATTTAATAGAATTATCTTTTTAATATGTACCACAGTTAAATTTTACTTTTATCAAGAGAGAAATTTCATTTGTTCCATCTGTTTGTTAATATAACTAATAAAATTAGAATTACCCCTTGCTTATATAATTATCATGTGATGTTACTCTATGGAACTGAAATCCATTCTTAGAGTCTTCAGGGGGAAAAGTGGCAATTTAATTCTGTGGTAAAGAAGCCACACAAACTTGTCTGTAATTTTCATGTCCAAGTAAAATTGTTTTTTTTTTTTTTCAAAAATAAAAGAAGAAAGAAGTTTTGTTTCAAAATGCATTACTGCCTGTATTAGGGTATGATGTGGGAGTGTCATATATCAATCTGTTGATTTCATTGGTTAAATAAACTGCCTTGGCCCTGATAGGTAGGAACATAGTGGGTGGAGTAAACAGAACAAAATTCTGGGAAGAAGAGGAAGTGAGGTCAGAAAGCTCAGAGCCAGACGCCTCAGAGAGAGACCCATGCTCCTGTCTAGCGGGCAGACGGGATAGCTCTGCTCTCTGAGGCAGAGGGATGAAGCTCCGACCCAAGATGGATGTAGGCTAGAATCTTCCCGGTAAGCGCACCTTGGGGTGCTACATGCCTTATTAGAAATGGGCTAGTCCAGGTGCAAGAGTTAGCCTAGAAGAGGCTAGATAAGAAATGGGCCAAGCAGTGCTTAAATGAATACAGTGTCCGTGTAATTATTCCGGGTAAAGCTAGCCGTGCAAGCGGCCGGGGTGTTGGGGACGCAGCCCCGCCGCTGCTATTTCAGCAAGGGTATATTTGGTTGCTCAGCTATGCCAGTCTTCTGTGCTATGCCAGAGGAAACAATCCTAGATACGGAATTTTCAAGATTTATAAATGTAACTCAATTGCTTGGGAGACTCATGTTCCTGTGAGGGTGTCCAAAGCTTTCAGGGAGAAAGAAATATAATATTGGGGATTAACATTTAAAACCAGGATGCAAATTCTTCAAAATAAACGAAGATGTTTTGCTGAACATTTTAATAGCCTTCTAAGAAAAGAGGGGAGCTGCAAGACATTCAAAGAGACATGAGATAGAAATTAAAAGAAGCCATCTGAGTAAGCATAAACCAGCATCTAAACATGGCTGTATCTGTAGGACCTCACCTTTTAGGCTTTGCCTCTTTCTGCATAATTCTGATATTTAGGATTCAAGATTCTTAATAAGCTGTTAATGACAGGGCATCCACAATTTTAACACAGTACTCAGAAAGCTACTTCTGTTTTACGTTGTCCTTTTGAGAAAATGTGATTACAAATGAATGTGCAATGAACTTGCAAGATTTACATTGTTTGATGTAAATCACATATAGAAAATACATTCTATTACTTGGGAATAAAGGTTGTTTTAAAAACTATCAACATTTTACACAAGTCACATGGATTCACAAACCATATACTTACACTTTAAATCCCTGGACTCCTAATTATTTTTTTTTTCAGAAAAAGAGCTTTGAAAGCAAAATCATATTTGCTCTAAAAAGTATCCATACTATTTCCAAATATACCTTTCTACAGAATGCATATTCTGAATCTCTTGTGCATTTTATACTGCAAAATATGATATTTGATCCAAAATAATTGTTCAGCATTTGCTGGCAGCATTGAGGTTTCCTACTGATATTCCTATTTTATTTTAAGGCTCTCTTTGATAATTTTAGTAAGCTATATCCTAGATTAAAAATATTTCAAGAGGGGCTTGAAAGAGTGCTTATCAGTTAAAAGCATCTGCTGCTTTTTCAGAAGACCCGGGTTAGAAACCCATTATTCACATTGTAGCTCACAACTATCTGTAACTCCAATTTCAGGGAACCGATATTAGCTTTCTGTGGCAACTATGCACACAAGTAGTGCACGATGCATAGTAATTCCATACATATAAAATAATAAAACAAATTTTAAAATATGTTAACCTAAGGTTGTCTAAGGCTGTGTTATAGCTAATCTAGTCATAACTGACCTAAAATTTATTTACACATTACTTAGTGGCATGACAACAATTTCTTGATTGTTTCCTCCTTGTAAACTTGTCTCAGACACAGAAAGCTTTAAGGTTTTGTTTGTGTGAATGTTCACATTTTAATTTTTAAGACTTTTTAGTTTGCATGTTCATGCATGTGTGTGTTGGTGTTGGTGTAGTCTACCACATGTGTGTGAGTGCTTGCAGAGATGAAAGATGGTACTAGATCTCCATGGAGCGTCAGTTACAGGTTGCTATATGCAACTCACTGTGGGTGCCGAGAATGAACTCAGGTACTCTGAAAGAACAATACGCACTGAAACACTGAGCTATCTTTCCAGCCAGATGTTAGTGTTTTAAAAACACACTGTCATTTAGGATCTTCCCATTGTCCTATTGACAATTAAAAGCCCTCACCCTGAACCTTAAGATCTGCAGTATCATTTTGTTGACTTGTTCAAGCTCAACATGGGCATGTTTGTTCAGTACAACACCTCAAAGAAGTCTTTGAGTGTGAGTACGTAGAAAAACTTAGATAAAAGACACGTCATGCTTTCAAAATATTTTCACATATTGTTACTATATGAAAGAAATGTGAGAACTATGTCCTGAAAGACATCAGGATTTCTTAAACCATTTTATGACTTTATTGAAACCTCTGCAGCTCCACAGCAGATGATCTAATTATTCCATGTTTAGAGTTGTAAAATAACTCCTTTTGTTTCACTCCTATTGGGTATTTCCATGTACCATGAGGATGGGGAAGCTAAAACCACCTCAACACAATCACCTGACAAAGGCAAAACGTCAATCAAGTATGACCCCAATTCATAGGGTGACAAGGGACAGTGTGGCAGTTCCACAGCACCTGAATTCCTCTGTTTCAACTTAGATGAGGACCCAGGCTCAGCAAATATCAGTGTGGTAATTAAGAAACAATGTAATGCATTTTATAGAAGATTGACATACACATAAAATAAACTCAATAAAAATATTACTTTGAAAGATTGTATAAACTTCAAAGCTGTGCATATAGAGTACGTAAATTGAGTGGGGAATTTGAAAGCTATGAGAATGGTTTACATCCTACAAGAAGAACTGCCAAAAAGGAATGAGGGGAGCGCCCGGGACTCCTGTAGTGTGTATGAGAATATTTAATGTCATTAGGTTTGTATTTGCAAAAGGAAAGAACCACTCAGGCTGGCAAAATGAAGACTGTCTTTTCAGGGTTTCTGTTAATGATGTCATCTATCAACATGTAGCCGCTTTGTTTACATTATACATATTATACAGCCTAACATATATAATGCTCATGTTTACGTCCTAAAGTAGGCAAGCAAGAGTATGAGGGAGCTTGCTGCAGCACTGTACAAAGTACTGCAAAGAACTACTGAGTTCTTATGAAATACACATCACCCAGTCTTTGATAAAGAATTCAAATAATATATCATCATTGTGCATATTTGAATTACATCAACTTAGGGGGCAACACATTTATAAAAATGTAAAAGAAAATCAATATTGTATGAGTCTCCATGTCTTAAGGAATTTCTTTTGGTTCAACCATGAGTAAATATTTGCATTCAATTATTAGCACCGGAGCAACCTGGTGAGAGGTTAAAGATATTCTCCATCTTTAATATAGAAGCCATAGAATTCAGGAGAGTTCCAAGCCTTTGACTGGTTTCACAGATGAGTATTGAGTATAAAACAGCAATTTACTGTCTTCAATATTTGGTGATGTACAATACTAGTTTTAACCTGGTGCTGGTAAGTCTAGGAACAGGATTATAATAACTAAGAACCAGGAGAAGAAAGTCAACTCATGTAGACCTGGTCAAGGAGATGCTACCATCCCTACTCATTCTCACTCCCAACTCCAGTCTCATAAGTGAGTTACTTAGGAACTTAGTTGGTGTTTTCTTTTTCTTTTTAATGCTATTTTATTTTATTTATTTTTAAAATCCTTTTTATTTTATTTTATTTTTTAAAGATATATTTATTTATTATGTACACAGTGTTCAGCCTCCATGTATGCCTGCAGGCAAGAAGAGGGCACCAGACCTCATTACAGACGGTTGTAAGCCACCATGTGGTTTCTGGGAATTGAACTCAGGACCTCCGGAAGAGCAGTCAGTGCTCTTAACCTCTGAGCTACCTCTCCAGCCCCTTAGTTGGTGTTTTCAAGCTACTTAACTTTTTAGTTTGAAAAGGAGTTAGAAAGTTAAATTTCATGAGTTTGTTTCTGTAAATAAACCCTATTACACCATGGAAAGAACATGTAGAACTGGGAGTTATCAAAATAAGTGAGGTCACTATTGAGGAGGATGTCCCCAAGCCTGAATATAACAACCATGATGACCATCTGCATCAGAATTACTATATTCTTATGTACCCTTCTGGACAGAAAGCAGATTTCCTAGCCCCTGCAATATGTACTTTCTTAGAATGTAAAAAGAAAAAAAAGACAATTGAAGATTGTATGTTCCCATATGTGTGCATGCTTGTGCACATGTGAATATATGCCGATGCATGATGTGGTATAGTGAGAAATATTATACGCTCCTATTTTAATCCTCTGGCTCACATGAAGTTTGGGTATCTTTGTTTTTATTTCATAACATTAATGACTGTATGCCACAAGTTAATGTTTGAATCTTTTCTGACCCATAATAAAAATACATTTTTCATTTCCTCTAAATATTAAAAACCAGTAAAGTCTCTAACATACTGTTATTTTTCATAAACTTAAGAAAATTAAGTTTCATAAAATTTATAGATTTGACCTAAATATTTTAGAAATTCTTTAGACTTTTAAAAATATCAGGTCCATCTTCATACTTATTTCCTTTGGAATAAAATTCATTCTAATATTTGATGAGTATTTTATATTTGGTAGATGGGGTGGTCAGGGTTGTTCACAGACAGGTACCTGGAGGAGGATGTGGGAAGCCTGAGTAGGGTGGTGTATGCAACATCTGTGCTGGTTTCTTCTCTGGTGGTGGCAACTTGGTTGCTGTGGCCTTTTTACAAGGATTCATTGTAGAGACATTTTATTTCTATTTTAATAAATAAAGATTGCCTGAAGATCAGAGAGTAAAACAGCCCCACTGATCAACCTACAGACCAGGCAGTGGTAATACACACCTTTAATCTCAGTAGACACACTAGTTGCCATGGAAACCGGGCGGTACATGCCTTTAATCCTAGTGGCACAAGCCTTTAATCCCAGCCCCAGAGAGGAATATAAAATGTGAGGAGACAGCTCACAGACAGTCTCATTCTGATATTCCTGATGGCAGGATCACCATTTCAGACTGAGGTCCACGTAAGAGCCAGTGGCTGGCTGTTTTGCTTTTCTGGTCTTCGGGTTGAAGCCCAGTTTCCATCTCTTGAGTTTTTATTAATTGTGCTTCAATTCATTTTAGCAAGCAGCTCTTCCTCCGTTCCTGGTCTGCAGGTTTGTGGCCTTTTGTTTCATTTTCCATCATGGCTGAATCTGATTGATTCACCCATAATTTGTGGTTTGGAGCCTGGGAATAATGGTATCCATGCATAGTCTTTGCATGTGTTTTCTGCTCTGAAAAAAATATTCTTGGGTTCTTTGGTGCATTCTCCTTCAGGACTCCGTGACTCTTCTTCCTGGGTGAGGTTCTGAGTCATTGGATCTGTGGACTTTTCATATTTTTTAAGGCCTCTCTGTACATCACCATTTGCATGGGAGGGGAAGGTTATAGTGACACCTGAGTGACAGAGCTCTTTGCCAAGTGCCACAGAGATCAATCAGGCTAAAGAAAACACTTTCAGTCCAGTGCAGAGACATCTCCACGAAGACCAGGAGCAGGCATCAAGATGTTTAGTTTGCGTATATGCAGCACAGTAATATCCGGGATGCTTCTGAGACTTTGTTTACACCACTGTCTTCATTATAGATGACACAAAGTACCCTGCAGTCGATGATGGTGGTTTCTTATTTTGTTCTTTTCAGATCTCAATTGGCTTTCTTCGAATTTTTTTTAATCTGTTTCATTCTGTTCTCTGTTTTATGTTCTTGGCTCAGTGCTGAGTTTGACACCTTGGGAGAAGGAAAAGGAATGCATGCTTCCTGTTTCCTAGTCATAAATGAAGAACTAGAATGTGGTGGAGGGTCTGCTATGATCTGAGGAAGAAAACAGGAATGCTGAAGAGCCTGAGC
Organism: Microtus agrestis; assembly: GCA_902806775.1. NCBI lineage: Eukaryota > Metazoa > Chordata > Mammalia > Rodentia > Cricetidae > Microtus > Microtus agrestis. The sequence continues at coordinate 59,601 of CADCXT010001865.1, read as the reverse complement.
AGAAATGAGAATTACAGGCCAATCTCACTCATGAACATCGACACAAAAATCCTCAACAAAATACTGGCAAACCGTATCCAAGAACACATTAGAAAAATTATCCATTATGATCAAGTAGGCTTCATCCCAGAGATGCAAGGCTGGTTCAACATACAAAAATCTATCAATGTAATCCACCATATAAATAAACTGAAAGAAAAAAACCATATGATCATTTCTTTAGATGCTGAAAAAGCTTTGACAAAATTCAACATCCCTTATGATAAAAGTCTTGGAGAGATTAGGAACAAGGGTCATACCTAAATATAATAAAAGCTATTTACAGCAAGCTGACACTAACATCAAACTAAATGGAAGAAACTCAAAGCCATCCCGCTAAAATCAGGAACACGACAAGGCTGTCCACTCTCTCCATACCTCTTCAACATAGTGCTTGAAGTTTTAGCAATACAATAAGACAACATAAGGATCAAGGGGATTCGAATTGGAAAGGAAGAAGTTAAACTTCGTATTTGCGATGATATGATAGTGTACATAAGCGACCCCAAAAACTCCACCAAAGAACTCCTACAGCTGATAAACACCTTTAGTAATGTGGCGGGTACAAGATCAACTCCAAAAATCAGTGCCCTCCTATAACAAAGGATATGGAAGCAGAGAGGAAATAAGAGAAGCTCCCTTTCACGATAGCCACAAACAGCAAAAAACTTGGGGTAACTCTAACCAAAGAGGAAAGATCTATTGACAAGAACTTTAAGGCATTGAAAAAGAAATAAGAGGATACCAAAAATGGAAGGATCTCCCTTGCTCTTGGATTGGAAGGATCAACATAGTAAAAATGGCAATCCTACCAAAGGCAATCTATAGATTCAATGCAATCCCCATCAAGATCCCATCAAAATTCTTCACTGATCTTGAAGGATAATAATCAACTTATATGGAAAACAAAAACCCAGGATAGCCAAAACAATCTTATACAATAAAGGAACCTGGGAGGCATTACCATCCCTGATTTCAAACTCTATTACAGAGCTTCAGTAATGAAAACAGTGGGTATTGTCATAAAAAGAAATACCAATGGAACGTAAGAAGACCCGGATTTTAACCCACAAACCTATGAACACCTCACTTATAAAGGTGCTAAAAGTATACAATGGAAAAAAAAGCACTTCAACAAATGGTGCTGGCCAACTGGATGTCAACCTGTAGAAGAATGAAAATAGACCCATATCTATCACCAGCACAAAACTCAAGTCCAAATGGATTAAAGACCCAATATCAATCTGAACACACTAAACCTGATAAAAAAAGTGGGAAGTACCCTACAACAGATGGGCACAGGCAATGCTCCTAGGTATAACCCCGCAGCACAGTCATTAAAGGCAACATTGAATAAATGGGACCTCCGAAACTGAGAAGCTTCTGTAAAGCAAAGGACACTGTCACTAAGACAAAAACAACCCACGACGGGAGAAGACTCACCAGCCCGGCAACAACAAAGGTCTGATCTCAAAATATATAAAGAACCAAGAAACTAGACTTTAAAATACTAATTAACCCAATAAAAATGGGGCACTGATCTGAAGAGAGAATTCTCAACAGAAGAAGTTCAAATGGCCAAAAGACACTTAAGGTCATGCTCAGCCTCCTTAGCGATCAGGGAAATGCAAATCAAAACAACATTGAGATATCATCTTACACCTGTCAGAATGGCAAAATCAAAAACACCAATGATAGCCTTTGCTGGAGAGGCTGTGGAGAAAGGGTACCCTCATCCATTGCTGGTGGGAATGCAAACTTGTACAACCACTTGGAAAGCAGTGGGCAGTTTCTCAGGAAATGGGACCAACCTACCCATTGGCCCGCAAGCCACTCTTGGGAATATACCCACGAGATGCCCGATCATATGACAAGGACATTTGTTCAACTATGTTCATAGCAGCATTATTTGTAATAGCCAGAACCTGGAAACAAACTAGATGCCCTTCAATGGAAGAATGGATGAAGAAAGTGTGGAATATATACACATTAGAATACTACTCAGCGGTAAAAAACAATGACTTCAATTTTGCATGCAAATGGATGGAAATAGAAAACACTATCCTGAGTGAGGTAACACAGACCCAAAAAATGAACATGGGATGTACCACTCATAATTGGTTTCTAGAGATAAATAAAGAACCTTCATCTGAAAGGATGTAGATAGAGACAGAGACCCACACTGGAGCACGACTGAGCTCCCAATGTTCCAATGAGGAGCAGAAGGAGGAGAATATGACAAAGAAGTCAGGACCACAAGGGGCACCCACCCACGGAGACAGTGGGGCTGATCCATTGGGAGCCCTCCAAGGCCAGCTGGGCTGTGACTGAAAAACATGGATAAAACCGTGCTCCTTGAATTTGGCAGACAATGAGGGCTGCTGAGAAGGCAAGAACAATGGCACCGGGTTTTGATCCTACCTCATGTCCTGGCTTTGTGGGAGCCTAGCCAGTTTGGATGATCACCTTCCTAGACCAGGATTGAGGGGGGAGGACTTTGAACTTTCCACAGGGCAGGGAAGCCTGACTGCTCTTCGGTCTGGATATGGAGGGGAGGAGGGGGAGGATTGGGAGGAGGGAGAGGGAAATGGGAGGTGGGGAGGAGGAAGAAATTTCTTTTTTTTCCAATATAAAAAAAAACTAAAAAAAAAGAGGATAGCTTACAAACTTTTGGTTGGATGTCCAATGGTTAAAGCTCTAGTGATAATATTCTTTTTTTTATTTATTTATTTTATTTTCTCCATTAACACCTTCAACTGGGTGTGGGGCAACAGAACCAATCCCAGTACAACCATGGGTGTGGGGTTCCCCATAGTCTCCCCAGGGCGATGGTTCCTGCAATGATCTCTAGGGGGAAACAGCTCCCAACAGATCCCCTCCCCCCTCACATACAAAGGCAGGCAGCTATCAATTATGGGAGACCTTGAGCTGCTAGGTAAAATTCTTACAAAAAACAGTTTCCAATAGAGAGCTTAAAACAGCTGCCTAACAGGTACTCAAGCAGGTAAAGTATAAATCAACAGATAAAGTATACAATAATCAACAAATACAGTATATTAATTATAATTCAGCTATGGCAAGTGTGTATATTAGATGTAAAACTTATTATACAACAGCTTTATAAAACACGCTGCTTATGGTTAAATCTTCTCAGTTTTGCTAGTTAAGATATTAAACTCTTAATTTAAACCAGTAGCCTGCCTGATATAAAAGGACAGGATAGAATCTGGACAATGGTTTAACAAATTATTGACTATGATCAATGTTTCTTATACTAAACAGTAGATTCATTGATAATTTTAAGATTGATTCCTGGACAATTGCCTGTGCTAAATTCAAAGGCCAAAAACAATGGTCTTTTCCCAGATCACTGCTACTATTTATGCACCTGTATCTTGCTACTGTTATAGCAAAAAATCCCTTAAAAGATTTTATGCTAAATTTTACAAATGACTCTTCCAATGGAGGAACTGCATATATGGCTAACAATAATAAAAATTATGGAGCATAACAAGGCTCCTTCAAAGCAACTCATAAAGTTGCCGGCAGATCCTGATGTAAACGGATCTGGCTTGATGACACCAAGCTTACCTTTGATAAGACAAGGTGAAAAAGCCCTTGCAATGCATTATGAAAAACCCGACCTGTATATATATTTGGGGTCGAGGATGTGTTTGTGCTTCTTTCACAGAAAGAAAATAAAATCTGGACGTGATGTCGAGGCTGCGGACACAGAGGAGTTCCAGACTTCCAGAGATGATTGAGGAGAGGTCCTTGGTCCGGTCTTCCCTGCCCCCAAGGAAAGAAGTGCCTGCTAACAAAACCAGCTACACCACTCTGCAGGGTGTCATCCTGCCTCCAGAGTCCAGGAGACCCGCGGACATAAGTGCAAGGATATGCTTCATGTAGCTGAATCCAGCTCGCCTCACCCAGGTTCCCCCACCTGTACTGGAGCACAAATGTTAAACTGCTTCTGTAGCTTGAACTCTGGTCTGCTTTGGAGCTGAGTTGCAGACTAAACATCAGACTGCTTTAAACTTTGGGACTCAGAACTCATTTTAATTAAAATATTAACCTCTCTTCACTTAAGAAGGGGAAAATTGGGGGTTCCTGTCACTGTTGCTCAGGACTGGAACTGGTGGTATTTGATAACATCAATATATGTCATTGTACTCCTACTGAAATTGTTCTAATGATATTTGTAACTACTTATAGATGTTGGGAAAAGTTTGACACATGCTGTAAAATGTTTGGGTTTAATGCATATGTTAAAAATTTTAGATTTTGATCCCTTTTACACTGCCCTAATTTTTGGCAGGCAGCACACGTAACTTTATGTGGAGTAGGCACTTAGGAAGGAGGACATACCATAGGCCAGACTAAAAGGTGAATACTGGGTTGGGAAAAAGCCCTTTCTTCTTGTCTGGAGATGGAGTTATTGGTGTCAAAATTATATCATTATATCTTTTGTTTGAGGAGCTCCTCACAATCTTTTCATTAATGATAGACGCAGGGGCCCAATGACGGGAGTTAGTGTGGATCCTCGCCTGAATAGCACACCATACAGAGGTTGTAGAAACCGGCTCAACATGGCATGGTACAGGTATGAGGGAGCTCTCCACATGGCCTAAGACATGGTGCCCTGTGATCTGCTTACTTTAATCCTGCTAGATGCCTTTTATTAGAGGAGCTCCAAGGACGGGCGACTTATGGCAGGATAATCCCCCAACCTAAGGCAGGGCCCTGGGAACCCTAGGACGGGTAAGGGGAAAGAAAAAGGCCTGGTCCCCACTCGACCTAGGAGTCATCGGGCACCCCTCTGTTCCCAGGAGAGGTGGATTGCTTCACCACTCGAGAGGAGGGTCTCTCCTTGTCTCAGTCCCTTCTCCTTTGGTCTGACACCATGGTTGACTCTGACTGGTGCTCTCCATGTGATAGCTGCCTGCCTTTGTATGGGAGGGGGGAGAGGATCTTTTGGGAGCCATTTCCCCCTAGAGATCATTGCAGGAACCATCGCCCTGGGGAGACTGCGGGGAACCCCACACCCATGGTTGTGCTGGGAATGGTTCTGTTGCCCCACACCCAGTTGAAGCTGTTAATGGAGAAAAATAAAATAAATAAAATAAAAAAAAAGAGTGGGAAGATGAGAATATGAACAAAGAGGTCATGACCATGATGGGTACACTGACTGAAACAGTCTACCTGAGACAATAGGAGCTCACCGACACCAGCTAGAATGGGAAGGAACAAGCATAGGGACAAACTACATTCTATGAATGTGGATGACATTTGTATGGCTAGAGCAAACTGTGGGGCCACTGGTAGTGGCACCAGGACTTATCCCCACTGCTTGTACTGGCTTTTTGGAAACGATTCTCTTTGGATGGATACTTTGCTCAGCCTAGATATAGTAGAGAGAGCCTTGGGCCTTCCCCAAGCAATCAATGTGCCTCACCCTCTCTGAGGAGTGGATGGGGGTGGGGTGGGGATGGAGGTGAAGGGAATGGGAGGAGGGGAGGGAGTGTAACTGGGATGGGTATAGAAAATATAAGAAAATAGTTTGTTTTCTTTTTTAAAAAATTAAAGTGAAATATATTAAAAAAAAAAAAAAAGAAATGAGAACCATGCAAAGCTTCCTAGAAAATCCACAGGCCTTTCTTTTTTTTTTCTGGTTAGGTGACAATGTTTTCTTTTTTCTAATTAATTAATTAATTAATTTATTTATTAAAGATTTCTGTCTCTTCCCCGCCACCGCCTCCCATTTCCCTCCCGCCCGCCAATCAAGTCCCCCTCCCTCGTCAGCCCACAGAGCAATCAGGGTTTTCTGCCCTGTGGGAAGTCCAAGGACCACCCACCTCCATCCAGGTCTAGTAAGGTGAGCATCCAAACTGCCTAGGCTCCCACAAAAGCAGTATTTGCAGTAGTATCAAAAACCCATTGCCATTGTTCTTTACAACTACTTTATTGAAATATTCACAAATAAAGTTGTATGTGTCTATATCCATGATGTTAACACAATTATGAGACTTTTTTATAACCTGAAAGGTGGTTACCACAGTCAAATCAACGGCATATCCATCAGTGACTAATTTTCATCTCTCTATGTTTCTATGCTCATGTGTGGAAGAGACTTAAGACTGTCCTAAGCATTTAGAACAGTTTTGTATTCAAATTTCTTACAAATTTGCATTACTTATACCTCCAGAATGTATTCTTCTATAGCTGAAAATGTATCTTCCTTGATCAATATCCTCTTATTTCTCATCCTTGACTATGCAATCTTGCATCCATCTTTTTATTGTGCTTCTTTCTGCTACTTCCAAGTTGGATCATATAGTGCCTGTGTCCAGCTCATTTCCCTCAGCATAATGTTTTTGCTAATCCATAATGCAGCAAGCAGCAGGATTTTCTATTTATGGCTAAATAATGTTCCATGCCGTGTATGTATCACATTTTCTTCATCCATCATCTACCAATAGAGATTTAGGATGTTTTCATGCCTTGACAATGATTAATGGTATTTTAATGGACATGGGATGTACATATCTCTTTTAGACACTGAATTTATTTCATTTATGCATGTTTTAAAATGAAACTGTAGAACTAAATTAGAGTATTGTTTTAATTTAGGGGTTAAGATCCATACTGTGTATACCAAACCAAAGGTTTGGACTAACCAAAGATTCTGTCCTTTCCAGATACCCTTACCTACATGAATCTTTCCTTTTACTGTTACCCATCCTAATGCATGCAGTGAATTTTTTAAGTGACAAAGTAAAAGATTAAGTGCCAAAGTTATGAAACCTTAGAAGAAATGGAAAGCAATTTCTTTATGCTCCACATGTTCAGTGAGATTGCATGGCACCCATCTCTCTATGTCTGTTTTTATTTTAATTAACACAAGGATTTCTAGTTCTAACCATGTTGTTTTAAACTGCCTTTTGATGGTGTATATGAATCATATTTTATCCATTCAACAGTGAGGGAGATATAAATTATTTCTAATCTTTGGTTTTGTTATAGTGAGTATGAGAACACAGATGTCACTTTGACACACTAATTTCTTTGGGTAATATATCCAGGGAGGGTTACTCCATCATATTGAGGTTTTTTTTATTTGTTTCATTTTGAAGCATCTCCAACCTCTGTCCCATTATAGAAGTACTAATTTCCACTACCACTAACAATGTCCCAAAGAGCCCATTTCTTCACAACTGTGCCCATTATTTCTGTTCCTTGCCTTGATTCCTTTGTTAACAGTCTTCTTAACATGGGAGATCAGAAAAAAAAATATTCAACACTTTAATATCACTCTTATTTTCAACAAATAGAACTTTAATTCACACATTTAACACATTTTTAGAGTTTCAAAATTGCAAGTAATAAAATTAAATGATTTTTTTACTGCCATAATCATAATTCAACAAGAAATAAGTTTTTTCACTCAATCATCTAGATAAAAAATTATAATGCTCAGAAAGTGAGATGGCTTAGGTAGAAAAGGCTCTTGCTGATAAGCACAAAACCAGAAATTCATCCCTGGATTCAGCGGGTAGGAGAAGAGACTGTCTGCAAGGTGTCCTCTGACTTCTACATACATGTAGCAGAAGCATACCTGCATGTGTTGCATGCTTATGCACTCTTATGCACACACACAATTAAATCTAAACTAAATTTTATCTCCAGATGTATATTCATGATATTGTTAAACAATATTTTCTAATGACTTAATTCCTGGCTTGGTTCATTTGCTATCATAGAAATCAGGTATTTTCTGGGCGTGAGTCTGGGAACTCCAAAGGAGCAGACTGGAGACAGGACCTCTGTGGGTCCGGGAAAGAGTCTGGAAGTTCTGAGGAACTAGGCCTGAGCCAGAAACTCTATAGGTCCAGGTGTGAGTCTGGAACATCTGAGGGAGTAGGCTGGAGCCAGAGACCTTTGTGGGACCAACCACAAGCTAGGGTTATGCAGGAACAGATCCAGACCAGGGACGTTTACGAAAACAGGACTGAGTTAGCAACCTAGGTTGGAGCAGGCCTGAGACAGTGAACTCCACAGGAGCAGAACAAATCCTAGGAGGACAGAAGGACCTCTAGGAGCATGGAGTGATCTCCAAGGTGTCTGGAACTGTGGCTTTCACTGCACCATGAGGAACAACCACGTGAGCCTTGGATCCACTGGCTCCTGGAAGATAGATCACAAAAGTCACAGACAACCCAAACTATACCAATCAGAGGAAAAAAATATGGGTAGACAAGGTAAAAATACATGCAACACCACAAAGAGCAACACAACACCAGTAAAAACAAGTGATTCTACAACAACAAAACTTGAACAATGAATATAGATGAAGCAGAAGAAAATGACCTTAATAATAATTTTATGAGAATGTTTGAGGCCCTTAAGAAAGAAATGAAAAAAATCCCCCAAAGAAATGGAGGAAAAGGCAAACAAAAAATTGGAAGACATCAACAAACCCCTTAAAGAAAACCAAGAAAAACCAATCAAACATATGAAAGAAATTATTCAAACTTGAAAACTGAAATAGAGACAATAAAGAAAACAAAAGCTGAGGGAATTATAGAAAGAGAAACCATGAGAAAATGATCAGGAACCACAAATGCATGTATAAACAGCAGAATACAAGAGGTGGAAGAGAAAATCAAAAGCACTGGAGATAAAATAGAAGAAAGAGCCTCATAAGTAAAAGAAAACATTAACTATAAAGAAAGCTTATCCAAAAAATTGGGACACCAGAAAAAGACCAAGCCTAAGAATAATAGGTATAGAAGTTCAACTCAAAAGCAAAGAAAATATGTTCAACAAAATCAGAGAAGAAAACTTTCCCAGTCTAAAAAAAAAAAGAATATGTATATGAAGATACAGGAAGCTTATAGAACACAAAATAGATTGGATCAAAAAAAATGCCCATTGCCACATACTAATCAAAACACTACGCAAACTTAATAAAGAAAGAATATTCAGAGCTGCAAAGAAAAAAGGCCAAGTAACATATAAAGGCAGACCTATCAGAATTACACCTGATTTTGGAATGGAAACAATAAAAGCCAAAAGGTTCTGGTCAAGCATCATGGAGACATTAAGAGACCAAAGATGTCAGCCCAGACTACTATACACAGCAAAATTTTCAATCACCATAGAAGGACAAAACAAGATATTTCATGACAAAACCAAATTTATTCAATACATAGCCACAAATCCAGCTGTACACAAAGTACTAGAAGGAAAATTCCAACACAAGGAAGTTGGCTACATCAATAAAAACACAGACAATTGATGGTTTCATAGCAGAAAATCCCCAAAAAGGGGAAAATGCACAAAATAACATCATCAACAAGGAAAACTAAATGAACAGGAGATTGCAATCACTGGTCATTAATAGCCCCTAAAATAAATAGAATCAATACTCCTATAAAAGTACACAGTATAACAGACTGGATATGAAAACAGAATCCATCCTTCTTCTGCACACAAGAAACACACCTCAACCTCAAAGACAGACATCACCTCAGAGTAAAGTGTTGGGAAAAAAATTCCAATCAAATGAACCTGGAAAGAGCTGGTATAGCTATTCTAATATCTAACAAAATAGACTTTAAGTTAAAATCAATTGGAAGATACAAAGAAGGAAATTTCTTATTATTCACACACAAAAAAATCCCTCAAGAGGAAATTTCAATACTGAACATCTATGCCCTCAAATACAAAAACACCCTCATAGGTAAAAGAAACACTTCTAAAGCTTAAATAATACGTTAAACTCCATATACTATTAGTGGGAGAATTTAACACTCTATTCTCACCACTGGATAGGTCAGTCAGACAAAAAAATGAACAGAGAAATAAGGGAACTAACAGATGTTATAACTCAAATGGACTTAACAGACATCGACAGAATATTCCATTCAAACATAAAGGAATATATGTTTTTCTCAGCACCTCATGGAACGTTCTCAAAAATTGACCAAATACTAGGTAACAAAACAAACATAAACAGATACAAAAAAATAGAAAAAAACCAATGTATTATTTAATTTAATAATAAATGCATATTACAGTGTAAAGAAAGGACTAGCTAATTGCTTTTTGATATTATATACAAGGAATAGAGTTAGATGAATATTCATTGAGAATATAGATTATAATAAATGTCCTTGGCAACTCAATAATGTATTTTAACAGAATAGTTTGGGATTGTCAATTCACAGAATATGGCACAAAGAAATTTTGTATTTTCATAATTTGGTACATTAGTCTACACTATTAACTTTAACTAAAGGTTTACATAGTAAAGTGAAAGAGGGATAATATGACTACAGTAGATCAATTGTTACAGTTTAATTAACAGAGATAAAATTTTTCTCTCTTCAGTGTGACCTTGATGACAAATATTGAGCCAATGCATAGTGTTTGGGGACTATTTCATATTTTAAAACACTAAGCTGTATAGATGACATTTTTATCTGTAAATATTTGTTGATTTGAGTAAATTTTCCTCAGGAAATTAATCTTTTAAATTATGAAACACTATGAGAAAGATGCCAATAAATATTATATCATAAATATAAATCAATATTTGTTAATTATTTGTACCTGAGAAGGAACTATTGAGGAAAAATTCAGGCAGGTATTATGTATATGTGGACAAACCACAATGTCACCTGATAGCAAACATTGGTTGATCAAGACTTCTTCCTTAAGGTTGTGTGTTTTTGTTAATTTGTTTGTGTTGAGGTTTAATGGTCAACACAACGTTATTTAAAAATAGTGGTTGAATATGAATGTAAAGTAGTGAAGAGTAGCCTTTTAAGGTTTTTCTTAGAATGATATCTACCAGTGAATGCAAACTTCATCTTAAAATATTTCAGTTGCTAATATAATATCTTCTTTATATATTCACAAGGAGGGAGGGCAGATTATGATTTAAGATATGAATTAAATGATTTTACACAATAAAGCATGTGCATTAGAACAAAGATTATCATAAGAGTATAAAATCTTTTACTGTGCATGGTGTTTTCCTATAATAGTAACACTCTGGAAGTGGAGAAGGGCGAGTATATTAAGGTATCCTTATCTACATAGTAAATTAGGGGAGGTGGCTCATGCATTTGATCCCAGCATTCAGGAGGCAGAGACAGGGGAATCTTTATGAGTTCAAGGCCAGTCTGGACTACAAGAGCAAGTTCCAGGTCAGACTCCAAAACTACAAACCAAAACACTGTGTCAAAAAAAAAAGGAACATAATAAAAAAAATATGTGTTTTTGTAAGTTGGGCAAGTTTTATTGAAAATATTGGCATATTAAAAATTAACATGGCTGAAAATATAGGATAGTTGTTTTTCTTTGTACTGTTTTACATTAGTTTTCATTACCAAGAGTGGAGAAGGGGATACTATTGACATTTAGAGAGTAGAGAGATAGCTAAACACCTTTCAGGTGTAGATCAAGACACTACAGAAAATCAGTATCTGATCCTAAATATCAATAACACAATCCTTATAAAAGTTGTTTAAATTAAAGAAATCAATACTTGTTATTTTTAAACATTGTCAGAGTGTGGCCTTCTTTCACTCAGACGTCTTTCTTTTTCTTTCTCTTTGGCTCTGTATGTCTTTCTGTATATCTTTCTATAGTCATCTCTGTTTGTCTTTGTCTTTGTGTGTATGTGTCTGTGTAGGTGTGTGTGGGTGTATATATGTGTGTGTGTGAGTGTGTGTATGTGGGAGGGGGAGTGAGAGGGAGAGAGAGACAGAAAGATTTTCTTGGTTATTTTGGTTCACACGTGAAGATGAGTCCTAGTTTCTCTCCCTTTCTTCCACTTCTCAATTTTCCACATTCCTTTTCTGATGTTCCCCTTATAAAATGTTGCATGTGGATCAATGGTTCCTTATAATTACATGTGAGACATGTAAGACCAGAAATTAGAAAATAACGAAATAATGCAGAGACATTTTATTAACAAGATAGAATCAATCTTCTCCATCAATGTGACTTAGAGAGTCTTCCAATCAGCCCAAAGATGAGTTCAAGGACTCAAAGATGAAATAACCTCAAAACACCAGAAATCAGAGGTCACAAACAAAGATAAAGAGAGGCAGAATGAAAGAACTTGGCATGTGTGTGGATCTTCCACACATGTAAGCTTTTCCTCTCCATTTATTCAGTTATCTTTTGTGAGAGCTTCCAGAATGCACTCATATCTTTTGTCTGCTTCTTTCATTCACAGCCTAAAGAAAGTTGTACTTTCCTTCTATTTGATTCTCTAAGACACTTCTCTTCAGTTAAATATGATGCTTTAACTAGGAAATGTGTTGAGTGACAACCATACAGTATTTTGAAAGATATCATACCAAATAAATTATTATGATGATTTTTTGGTCATTTTAAAAAAATTACTTAATTCATTTAAATTCTAACTGTAATCTTTTCCTTTGGACTTAATCGTTTTCTATAGAAATTTTCTCTTAACATTGGCTTCCATTCATTTACTGCATTAATTAATTGAAGACAAGGGAATACGAAACTGAGAAAGAATCCCATTACTGAATTAATTGAACTAGGAAGTAGAGTTGTGAAATAATGAAAGAGTGAAATGTGTTTCCACAATCAATTGATCATTTTGTTCAATTCTCTTCTTGTATGATCTCATCCATTTTATTAACCATTTTATTTACTTTGGCTGTATATCATTTCACCAGTTTTACTGTTTCTGTCTTCTACTTTTGACTCTGAGTTCCATCTATTCTCTCTCTCCCTCTCTCAGGGCCTTATAGGTTTTTATGCAATTTTTAGTAGATATACATATCAGTGAAAGATGGAGATTTGGGAGAAAAGCTTGTTATTCAGAGCACACAATCTGAGTAGGCATCTTAAAAGCCAATGCCTGTGAGTCTAAGAGAGTTCCCTGAAATGGTTCAGGTGTGGGAACATAGGTAAGAGGAATGAGAAGAATGGAATGGCAAGTCTTCATACTAAAAGCTATTGTCACTAGACATTGCCACTAATCAAAGCCCCAAAATTCATCATGCGATATTCTCTGGCTTCTGTGTGTTTACACACTTGAAACCTCTGCAGACCTTATAACTAACTTCCAGATCAAATGACATTTGTAGACTTTCTACTTCCAAACAAAGATCTATGTGGACCTAGACAACTTTATATACTAACTGCCTGTATTAACCAAAGTTGTAGACATACCTGCAGGCCTTTACAAGACAGCAAAATACAGCCCATCACCAGAGCTGTTAACTGAAAATTTGTGACTAGATTCCTAGAGTTTAACTAGAAACACTTTGATCCTCTTAGTTATCACAGTTTTAATTATCTTTGCATGATTATTCTTTTACCATAGTAACCTTATTCTTTTATTCTAGAAACACTAAAGGTTAACTTCCATTATTTCATAAAATATGTTCTAAAATATTTCATGTCTCAGCACTTATTTTAACTATGATGTAAGTAATATTATTTCATTTAGGATTTTCCAGAGAAAGAGAAGCAACAGGATAAACAGATGAGGGATGACAGACAGAGAGCTACGTTAAAGGTTAATTACTCTGCATTCATACAAGTGATATATGTAATCTATTGATTCACCTCAATCCAAAACCTTATAAAAGAACGATTGGAGATGTTTGATTAAGGTCCTATTTGAAGCCACTGCCATGAAAACTTGAGAAAGCTCAACAGCTTACATCCTGAGCCTTATAAGGAAGATAAAGGCAGGAGATTTCACTCAGTGAATGGGCTTTCTTGACCAGATGTGTTCTCTTCTGAAATAAATTACAAATATTACCAAAAATGTTTCAAAGGAAATATTGCTTTAACCCATTTTTCAAGTAAAACAGTAGAAAAAGTGGAGCACAAGACAGTTTCAAATGAACATTCGTTATTCTATAGCAATGTTCCGCAAGAATTATTCACTATTTCACATCATTTATCTACAACCATTCTTTCTACCTAGGTTATATAGCCATTCTAGGTCCCTAGAAAATACACACACACACACACTCGCACACACAAACACACATGCACACACAGACCTCACACATGTGTTCATACTCATATACACACATATGCAAAATTTACACACAAAGAAACAGACACACAATACCCTAAACCAAAATGCACATTTTCCTACTAGGGTGTCTTTAACACTTTCTGGAGCAAAGATATACTTCTATTTCTATTTCAAATAATTATTGTTTAAAAATATTTCTGGGGGGAACTATAACTTGTTTATATTAGCACCGGGCAAAGATGATGGTTGTTGGTGAATCTATTCTATGTCAAGGTCAATGTATAGTTGCATAACAAAGACTTAATATTAGATTTTCCTTACCATGAATTATGAAATTGTTTATTTTGTTTCACCAGCCTACAGTTAGAAAATTAAAGTTTAAGACAATAAATTAACCGTTTAATTTTCCCACCCAGTTAGCGTTAAAGAAAACAATGTGAAAAATGCCATGGTATGCTAAAGAAATACTTAGCATACTTGGTTTCTCTTAGACTACTTCTTTTTACTATAACCATTGTGTTCACCTTTTCCAGCAACATTGTTATTAATAGTGAGCCAGAGTGATGTCACAGCAGCAAAAATGACATAGAAACATAAACTAATTAGCTATTATGACCTTTCCCTGGATAATCAACTTTGAAATGGTATGCTCCATGCAGCCTAGAATTTTATATTACTTACTCAAAATGGTATAATCTTGAGTTTTACAGTTTGAAAGTCTTATTTGTCCACACTGCTGTTTTCTTTTCTTTTCTGAAACATTTACCTCTCTTCCAATTCAGCATCTTATTACCATCTACTAGAATTAGACTTTTCTAATCATTCACTTACCAGTTAGCTACACCTTACTGAGCTGTCATTGCTCATGATTCCAGACACTTAAATGTTTTCAAGTTTGTTTTCATGGTTGTCTAGACAATATCACAAGGCATTGATGATGAGCACCACCACAATCCTTAGATTCAGCTTTGGTTAAGTTCTTAACACTGATTCAGTCATTTTTCATCACACTTTGGCAAATTCAGTTGCCAGGTGTCATATAATGTTTCTTAGGAAGAAATGGTCTACTACATCGAAATTTACACAACTACTTTATTAGCAAGCAGCTCACCTTGTTTTTACTCTCTTGAACAAGATAAAAAGATCCATTTAAAATTAACTCCGCAGTAATATGTTGTAATTTATATTTTTGAAAAAGTCTACAATACTTTAGTGTGGTAAATAATACACAATTGCTGGCTATAATTATTCTATGAAATAATTATATAGCTATTTTTTCCACTTACATTTATCATAAAGAAAATAACCTCTAAAGAATACTCCATGATCATCACTGGTTACTCTGATTTCAATACACTGTTGTGTACAAAAGTAGAGTGAAATAAAACGTAATAGATTAAACAAAACAAGTCTCTTCTAACAATAGGGGCAATACGATTTAATTTGCAAGGTGAGTTCCCAAGGTCAAGGTTCCTGTCAGGGCAGATGGAGATTTTATTTGATTGTCCCAACTTGTACTGAAGTTGGACTTCTAAGGACAATGTACTCTAAATTTTAGACACTAGGACCCACAGAAACTTATGCTCTAAAACAGCACCAGCTATCCTGTCTTGGAATTGATGGTGTCAGCGCATGAGTTGTTCTATCAAGTTCAGTGCATCTGGATTTATGTTGAGATCTTTGATCCAAGTCGACTTGAGTTTTGTTCAGAGTGATCATGAGTAGGCTAAGGGTGAATGGGGATGGGAACATGAGCTATCAGGATGGTAGGATAGAGGAAGTGAGTACTGATGGAGATTACTTACTGGAGGGGAAAACAATTCAGGATCACTTAAAAACCTGGTGCAAGGGAATCTTGCAGGAATCTTCAAGGAAGACCCCAGAAATGACAGACACATATTCTGAATTGGCCATCTTCTGTGACCATATTGGTGCCTGGCTCAGTTTTCATCAGAGAGTCATTATCCAGTGACTGACAGAGACAGACACAGACCGACAGACAAACATGAGGAGAGTTTGGGGAATACTTTCTAATTTACACAACCCAGAATCTCATTTAGTAGGGATGGTACCACTACCAGTGGGTGGGTCTGCTTTACTTAACTAATATATTCAAGATGATCCCTCACTAACATCTGAAGATCCAACAGAATATAGAAAATACCTCATTGAGACTTCTTTCCTGGGTACTTCCAGGTTCTGTCAAGTTGACACTATATTTATATAGTGGTACTGGAATTCAGGAGTGTCCTCTTTCTGACTGTTCCATCATTTTTTATGGAACATCATTTGTGTTGTTGATGAAGTTTCCATGCATAGTTTACTCAATATTTAGTATTCTGCATCAATAGTTGTAAAATTCTTACTTTATATCTTTAAATATTCTAACATCTTTTTTTCTTCATAACTTGTCATATCTTACTCATAATAGTCTTTGCTGTTTTTTTTATAATTTGCTTCAACATAAATGAATCATTTGTGATATTATTATCCTGGATGTGTCTCTCTACATTTCATGAAGGATAGTGTCTTATTCACAAAGAATGGCCAATTTATATTTAGCAATAAATACATTTCATGCATGAATAAGTTAATATAATTTTTTATAATTGCCACAAGGTTAGGGGTTAATGTTTACATAGGTAAGAAAAAAATTCATGAAGATTTAAGTTATCAGTTGAACAAGTTGAATCTTAAATCCAATCAAAGTGCTATGTGTTGACATCAAGGCATACCTGCCACAGCTACATTCTTAAAGTTATGATGAAATGCTGGTTATTGACAAGATTCTTAGGCATCATAGCTGGGTAGCACTGTTGGTTGTCTCTCTCTGGAAGCTTGCATGGAATTTACTGGCACCATAAAAACTAGTTCCCTGGAAGAAAATATTCATGGTATTTCTAGGTTGGTTCTTTGCCCTGTTTTGGGGATGCATGATGTCTTCAGAAATAGTGACTTACCTTTTCCCTCAACCAAGAAAAACAGCAATAGGTTGCATGTTTAAGGAGTCTCTTGGACAGTCCTGCTAACCACTAAAAAGGGGACTTTTCATGTGTGGTAGTCTTTGGTATTGGAGGAGTACCATTAGACCAGATTTAAAAAGTTTTTTTAGTAGCACTGGACTGAGCACCCAAGGTCCAAATGAAGAGCAGAAGGAAGGAGAACATGAGCAAGGAAATCAGGACTGCAAGTGATGCGCCCATCCACTGAGACGGTGGGGCTGATCTAATGGGAGCTCATCAAAACAAGCTGGTCTGGGACTGATGGAGCATATGAGCAAACTGGACTCTCTGAACATGTCTGACAAGGAGGGCTGACTGAGAAACCAAGAACAATGGCACTGGGCTCTGATCCTATTGCATGTACAAGCTTTGTGGGAGCCTAGTCTGTTTGGATGCTCACCTTCCTAGACCTGGATGGAGGTTGAAGGACCTTGGACTTCCTACAGGGCAGGTAACCCTGACTGCTCTTTGGACTGGAGAGGGAGGGGGAAGGGAATGGGGAGAAAGGGATGGGGAAGGGGAGGGAAATGGGAGGAGGGAAGGAGGTGGAAATTTTTAAGTAAAAATAAAATAAAATAAATTAAAAAAAGTTTTTTAACTATATGCATAAATTTATGTGTAAATTGCATAAACTACAGTTTTTTTGATGATTGGTTGGTAAATAATAATATTATTTCTTATAGAATTTTCAATCAATTTTTTCTACTTCCTCTATTGGATCATTTGTGTATTTCTTTCTGTATTTACTCCACTGCCTTCCTATTTCCCTGAGCCGATCATGTATGCCCTGTTATTCATCTTTCTATAAATCTTCAATCCCCCTAACCCATAAACGATTCCTTTATACTGCTCTTGCTTCTGTAATTCCAGTCTATGTACTCATATCTGAAGAGTTGGAGGTAAGGGCCTTCAGCGAGAATCAATGATTGTCTTTCTGGCTCTGGCTGACCTCACTCAATATGATCTTTTTGAGTTCCATCTGTTTACCTTCAAAGTTCATAACTTCATTCTTTTATTTTAATAGCTAGTAGTATTCCATGGTACATATTACTATATGTGCATTGCCTATTTATCATTTGCAGTTCATTTCAGTTGTCTCCATTCCTTAGCTAGCATGAACATAGCAGTACTTAACGTGGCTAAGCAACTATCTGTGGAGTAGAATATAAAGACATTTCGGCATATGTCAAAGAGTGGTATAGCTGGTAAAATGGTAGACATATTTTTATGGGCTGTGGCTGTCTTATTTCAACAACAGTAAGTGTGGGTTACCTTTTTGCTACATCCCCTCCAGCATTTGTTGTTTATTTTGTTGACATCTGCCATTCTAATTGCAGTAAGATAAAATATCAAAGTTGTTTTGGTTTACATTCTCCCAACTGCTAGTAACAACTAAAGATATTAAATTTAATCATAAAACTTATCTAAAATCTAGGTTTATATGTAATATGAGAAGATTTTTCTTATCTCCACTCAACTTTAAAACCAGAAAGAAAAATTATCATTTTTGGATCATTTATTTCTTAACATCCCCCAAAGTGAAGAAGAATTTATTGGAGTGTGTTGAGGGTGAGGGTATTGGTCAAAAAATTCCAAGCTCACTCCAAAATATTGAAATAATTTTTTTATTATAAGGGGCAAACTCATAACAGGAACAATAAGCCCAACTTCAGGTGTGTAACTCAGGAACCATAAAGAAAGCAAGCCCTGGATAATCTCAGATTTTTCTCTGGGTACCCAAAAGGTCATGCCCTAACCTGATCGAACCTCTTAAAGATAATTGGCAGACAGAAGTTCTCCATCACCTTCCCCTTTTATCTAAATAAGAGAATACAAACCCAATACAAAACTATATACACTAGGAACAGATATTAATTATAAAATTAGGATTACAATCAGCATAAACAATATTAAGCAAGGAATATATGCTAAATGTTTTAATAAACATTCAATCCTAAAGAGTCTAGGTTTTTCATTGCAAAAGACTTGGCTAAATCATAATCTAATCTCTAACATTATCAAAGGACTGAGAAGGGAAATAATATTACCTTAGTAGGCAGAAAGAACAATCAAACAACTTCCAAAATGTGCAGGATATGACATAGAAAACTGGCTACCAGAGAAATTGCAATATTGAAGCAACCAACTTTGACTAAGGCCTAGAGTAACTGACAGACCATTTTCAGAGGCAGGAAAACTTTCAAAACTGCCTTACCCTGTCTTTGCAAAGTTTGGCAGTCTATTTCTTTGTTTACTGCTTATCCAGTCCAGACACAATGTACTTTGTCAGTGGTCAAGAAATGGACAGTTCCTTGCCAAGGTGAATTGTACCAAGAATAAAACAAACTCCAAGAGAATGTCTTTGGTGATCAACATTCTTTCAGGATTGCTAGCAGGAGCAATTGTATCTCATGTCAACAGAACCATAAGTTATTTAAATGCCATGTTCTAAAGATCCTGGAAGTGGTTGAAGATTACCTATCTATGCAGAATACAATCTCTATGTATCTAAAGAATCTAATTAGTCTGACTATAGAATAACAAACATGAATAAATATTGACCTATAATACTTAGCGTTGTAAGGAGGTCACTAGTGTGGGTGTGCAGCTGCCCGGCAGCTCAGACCCAAAATAATCACAAAGATACCATATTAATTAAATCACTACTTGGTCAATTATTTAAGAATATTGCTAGCTAGCTCCTATATCTAGAATTATATAATAAGAAACATGACAATGATTGACATGTAAGCCACATTTTACTATGACCAAACATAGTAAAATCTCAAATAGCAAGAAGAAATAATAATCTAAAAAATGTATGCATGTGCATAGAGAAAGATAAAATTACATACCAGGGGGTGTTTGGGATACTAATCATCTAACTAATACAAAGAAAATGACAGCCTCATGCCAATGCACACCACAGTTCTAACAATCAGACAAATATAATCTAAAGTTGTAATATGCAATCATTTTATGAATTATATTGGCAAATGTTCAATAACCTGTTATTAGTAAATTCTGTGAAGGATTTAAAGTCTTGTCAAGAGCCTAAAAAAGTGCAGTATTAATGTTAAGCTTTGTCATATGCATTAGCTTTCCCTCTGTGTCATGCAGGAATCCTTCACACATTGTCTACTAGCAACAATGCTTTTCTTGTGTGCTCTGTCTCTAGTGAGCTGTATGGAATTCATGAGTTTAGTATACTTTACAAAGTTAAATAATAGTTGAATGTTTAAATAATGTATATATATATATATATTTCTTTTTTTAAAGATTTTATTTATTATGTATACAATACAGTGTGCTGACTCCATGTATGCCTGCACGTCAGAAGAGGGCACCAGATCTCATTGTAGATGGTTGTGAGCCACCATGTGGTTGCTGGGAATTGAACTCAGGACCTCTGGAAGAACAGACATCATCCTTAACCTCTGGGCCATCATGTTTCTTAAATAGTCCAATTAGCTATTCTTTCGGAAAGTATCCTCAAGTATCTTAGGGCAATAACTACTTATCTGTGACTTAACATACATTTTAGTGAAAGAACATCAGCAGAGACTGGCCTAATGCTAACAGCAGTATCCAGAAATTACTCAATAGCAATACTCTAAACCTTTGTTTGAGATTATTCCTTTAGACTAAAGTGTAAAACATATTTTTAAATTTTGCTAGTCTTCAATGAAAAGAAAAATGATTGTAATGACAATTTTGGTCCATGTGCTTGATCCAAATACTCATCACCTCACATTGTAGGCTTCTCGTGCATTGCCTTGATAAGAGTTATGCCTCTGTAAGTGCATGGGATTTCTACAAGTACAAGTTGTTTTCAGATATTCACTTTATGATTGTTTTTTATTTTTTTGTCTTCAAGGAGACACAGGATTATTCCATAGCTACTACAGTTCTGGGAATATTAGCATCATTCCATGAGGTGATGCTACACAGTAGAAGAGTTCTTCTCAATATATTACTCCAGGAAACTCCAACTAGAGGCCTTAGCATTGTTGTATTGGCCTCTTGTTCTCATAAATCATGCCATTATACTTCTTTCCCTTTTGATTTAAGCTTTTGATCTGTGCATCTTTGTCCATTTGTCATTTTCTTTCCATGACTGTAGATTCTATCAGAGATCATACCATCATGCCTATTTTTGTGGAATATTGCAGTAGCTAGTTAACATTATTTAATCATATTCTAGGTAAAAAATAGTTTAAAAAAGGTACATATTAGAAAATACAGAAGATATAATTAATTTCAGAAAACAAACAGTAGATACTATGATACATTTCATATATATTTAACTTCATAATTTATGACAATATAATATATGTTGACAGAGATTTTCAGAAATTTGAAACAGTACTTGCAGAAATATGTTTGGATATAGATAATATGCTTATAGATATTTTATGGCAATATTTGTATCATTTAGACTTTTCCTTTTATTTTTGATAATGAGACACACAGCACCGATGATCATCTTCTTCTTGGTAAAGATAGTATTTATTTCCTGCTCTCTCTCTCTCTCTCTCTCTCTCTCTCTCTCTCTCTCTCTCTCTCTCTCTCTCCATACTCATTGTTGCTAGGAACCTAGTCATCATCATATTTGCCCTGCTACATATTTATTTCAAGGCGTCAATATATTTCTTCTGCCATTCTCAGTTTTAAATTTTTCATTCAGCACTGTATCACTAAATTTCTTATTGTTTCTATTTTTCTCAGTTCCTTTGAGACCATTTATTATTATTTTTTGACTGCCATATTCTAGTATGCTAGGAACCATCTGCAAAACCCTGTAGTATAGGGTTATCAGGAGCTGTAGAATTTGCAAGTTGCTGGCCTTTATATTAAATCTTCCTTTCCCCTCCAATGTTATATGCCCAGTTGATGATAAGTTGCCCACCAACTGGGACATTCCTTTCACCCTGAAAAATAATTAAGATCACAAACATCACTGCAATTAAGGATTTCAGTAAATCATGAATTACTTGTTTATATTATTTTATGCCATATTAAAATGATTGCTGTGCATAGTAATAACCCATCTGGCAAGCATATTTTCAGTAACAAATTTGATAAAAATATATGAATAATAAAATTTTCACTTCTGTTTTTATTCATAAAAAGTCACCAAACTATTCATGAGCTCCAGTGCTAGGGAAGTCATTAGACAGATTTCCTGAGTAACAAAATTAAATATTTTGCCACTCTAGTCACATTTAAATGACAATTTGTGTGAATGAAAGTTAAAAAACTAATTTAAATACTTCTATTACAAAAATAATTCACAAATTACAAAGTAATCTTAATAATATATATATGTATGAAAGAGTAAACTTTAATATTTCCTACCTTATTTCTGAAAACCTTCTATATATGGAATATTTGTTATGATAAAACATTATATAAAACAATAAATGACCAAGTTTGTTTTCAAATAGCTTTATGAATAAATTCAACCCTGAACAAAATCAAATAATGACTTTAATGCCCTCAGCCTGCTCCTTCTTTAACAGAAGTTAAGAGCATTAAGAGCAAAACTTCACTAGAGTTAACAAGCAGATCTCTAGCTTTCACTCATAGCACATAGCTGCATTAATACAGTATTTTCATAGAGGGCAGAATTATGCTCCTCTGTTTAGAGTCATGATCTGCTAGTATTTGCATGTGTGAATGTAATGAGAGCTTTCTCTCCTGTCCACCAGTTCCAAATAACCTCTCAGAGGCTTAAGATTACTTATAAATGTCTTGCCAATGACTCAAGCCTATTATTAGCTAACTCTTATATTTAAATTAACTCATATTTTTATCTATGCTTTTCCACATGGTTTGTGACTTATTATCTTATTTTTTTACATGTCTTGCTTCCCTGGCAGCACACTGGTATTTCTCAGGTTCTGCCCTTCCTCTCCTGTATCTCTCCTTGCATATCCATAGGCCAAAACAGATTCGTTTATCAACCAATAAGAGCAAACACATTCACAGCATACAGAAAGGCCATCCTATAGCAAGTGAATATAAATTTAACTTAACATTTCCAAAGATAGTGGCTACTGTGAATTATTATAACTTCTATTAAATTTTATATAGAATCAAAATTTTAATATAAATTCTCATTCCTTCCTTCATTTTCTCCTTACACACATACACACACACAAAAACACACACATTCATATACAAGAGGACACATGAACACACACATGGCACACACACACACACACGTACATGAACACAAGCATGTATGAATGCACACACCTGCACACAAACACATTCACACATGCATTTACACATGACTTCCTCCCACCTCCCATTCTCATGTAAATTAATAAATCTTCTAGAAATCTGTAGGCAATTGTTAAATAGATTTTTCTCTTTAACAATCATAGACATTATACTTGCGTCCTTCCATTTAATCAATAATACACTCACTAAAATAAAAAAATGACATAAATATGCAGATATTTCATAAATCTTCACATCTGTTTTAAACAAAGTTAATCCACAGAGATAAAAGAGTCCACAGTAGTGAATATGAATTCCAATTTGTGAAAAGAATAATTTTACATTTAAATAATTCCTCTATGTGCTTCAAAGGAGAAGAATATTGCTTGGCTTCTCTATCAAAATTACAAACTCCAAGTGGATCTTCTTGTTTTCTTCCATCTTGATCAGTAGTAAAAAGGGCTTGAATTTTAATATTGGTGCAACAAATACCACATGATATTCATAAGAGAGCTAAATTATGATCATATAGAAATATATAGCTGCAAATGAAAGTGTCATACCTTATCAGAGAAGAAACAAATTATATTCACTTTGTTGTGAAGGGCAGTTTCTTTCTTGATTTTGAATTACCTGGGCAAATCATTGTGGCCTTAATGCATTCTAATTATTTATTGTTAATTTTGAAATAATTAACCTGTAGATAAATTTGAAACCAGCTGACATGTCTTTGAAGTGTTTTTGTCTCATATGTACAGTTGACTGTTATACAATGTATTGTAAAAATTGTAAAAGATACAGTCATGAGGTAGAAACTAGTAAGCTTTCTTACATCATCGCTGCTTAGGAAACTAGTAAGCTTTCCTACATCATCACTGCTTCAGTTCCTGCCTCCATGCTCCTGCCTTGAGTCACTGTGTTGTGTTTCCCTAATGACTTTCATCCCAAATTGCTTTTGGTCAGGGTAATTTATAACAGCAACAGTCATTAAACTAATATAGATTCATTCTTTTGGTTTCTCCAGCTGTGCTCAATGCAAGACCACATACCCAAATTTCATCAATGCTATGTTTATACAATATCCTATTATCTACTTGAAAATAATCCAAACATAGCACTCTGAAGAGCCCCCCAGCTCTCCATACCACATAGATATCTCTATCAAGAAGTTTTATATTACAGAAGGATTGGGACAACACTGCAATTTTTCTTTTTTTCTTAGCATTGGAGAAAAGATGACTGGAAGTTCCTCTATCATATGTAAATGAAATTGAATTGCATTTGTTTTATGTGTGTATTTGAAGCAGTGAAATTTTCCTCATCTGTGCCTCACTGAGATGAGTAAGGAGCTCATGAAACAACAAATATAGTAAAATGTTCACTGCAATTTGGCACAGTCCATTCCTTGTTAGTTCTCTCATCCTTTTTTTGATACTATGCATATTCTCTCAAGCCAAATTGTAAACTGCTTTATTTTATAGTTTTGAATCAGCATGTCTCCCCAAGAAGGCTTCCTAACATATCCTGGCATCTGCAATGCCTGCATCACTATCTCCTTGTGCTTACTTTAGTGTACTATTGACAACAACCACAGCAGCAATAACAAAAATACCCTGTCAGAATGAATGTGTAAAATTCATTGTATCAGCAAACATTGTATTTCCTCAATGCATGTCTCAACTGTGTTTTTATACCTTTATTTCTGCCTTTTGAATGTTCAGGTCACCTAAAAAATTTTATTCTCATTGTAATATTATGAAATACTAAGAATTAAATGCCTTACCTAATGATTGAACGCACATTCAAATGGAAAACAAAGCTACAATTTCACAAGTGAGTATCCCCATGGGATCATCATCCTTCTCTTCAATAAGGGAAATCAGTTATGCCTATGAGCCCACTGAGAATAATGTGAGGATATGTAGGAGGCTAACTTTCAGGAAGGAGTAGTATTTACATGTAAGTTGATTATATGGGCCCATCTCACCCTTATGCTTCTCTGAGCTAAGTTCTAAGAATAAACTATTAAGAATCCAAGAAACCCACATCTTGAGGGAGACTTACTGTAAACTTCCAAGCTAGAACAATTTATTTTTATTCTAGGTTTTATTTATCCATATTATTATCACCATCAACCATTCAAACAAAACAAATACATGGGGCAATTTTTTATATTTTTTACTACTGTTCTGATAGCCTTATATTTATTAAATGTATATAATAATTTCATATTACATGCAAAATAAAGACAAATACATTCAAATCAGTTTCTCAAAGCATGACCCACTTGTGATAGAATTATTTCCTTTTTGTTACAATTCCTTCCTTAAATGTGAATGCAGTGAAGCTAGGACTTGTGACTTTTGCATTTCTTTATTTTCACATCAGTGAAATGCTATCAGTAATAATAAATGCTTCTTAAATAAAGGGCTGAGATGAGCTCTACATTGAGCCATAAACTTCATGAAATATTCTTTTGATGGATAGCCTAGACATTCCAATGTTTACCATGAAAGGACTACTCTATTTCAAACAAGGATTGTCTATAAGGCACCAACAACTCTGAAATGGTATTATGAACACTACATTTCTCACTGACTAAACCTCCGGAAAAAAATAAATTGCTAAAGACAACATTTTTTTTTTATTGTCAACAGTTTCATTATAGCTTTGGACTTTGTCCTGGAACTAGCTCTTATAGACCAGGTTGGCCTTGAACTTACAGAAATTTACCTGTCTCTACCTCCCAAGTGCTGGGATTAAAGGTGTGCACCACCACTTTCTGGCTAAAGGCAACGCTTTTAAAGTCAGGTTTATATTAAAGATTGTTTTTATTGAATCCTCCAATTTGTATTATTTCCACTCTAGTGCATACTCTTTAAAAAATATTCAGATAAAGTTTATATTTGGCAGAGTGTTTGTGGGCATATTATGTGCATATTCACATGAATTATGTGACATGAAATATGTTATGATCATAAGTTGTATACATAATATAAATTATTATACATATTTAAGAAACAAAGTTACTGGAACACTGAATGAAATTACATAAAAATAACCCTATGCATTTATTTATGTTACCTAGATGTTGATCTGCTTAGGAGACCCTTAATCTCAACTGGGAACATCTACCCAAACTATCTCTTCAAGCACAGCTTCTTCATCAGGTAAAATTTTATATCTTTAGTAGAGCTGACTGGAAAGCATGTAGAACCAGTCCTCATAAAAAACTCGGCCAGTAACATTCATATGCTTCTTATCTAGACATATTTTTGAATATTTTTATTCTAATAACAAGTATCATTCCTTCTATTACATATAGGATGTGTCTTATCAATGGCATCAATATAACTATTCTAACCGCTGACATCATACGTGACACCATCAGATGGTGAGCCATTGAGAAGTGTACATCTTCTCTGTTAATCTTTTTTAAATGGTGTTTCTTCTCAAGTAACATCTATACCTAAATTCATATGAAGTTGTACATATGAAACATGCCGTGTGATTAGGTCAAAACTTTGAATCAATGTAAAGCAACATAGACATGGATGGTAAAGCCACATATTCACTGAAATCTTAAAAGGCTCAAAATTCACAAAAGCCCTTTCCCCTCTTTCCTTTTTTCATACTTAATTTTGTCTTTCAAAGACAATCTCCCTTAAGGGTTTTTCACTGTCTCCTAAATGTGGAAATTTTAGGAAGGAAGAGAAGGAGGAGAGGGTAAAACTAGGTGGAAGGAGAGAAACAATTTAAGGGACTACTGGAGTTCTCTAATAAACATGATCCACTACTGTTGTCAGTGAGAATTCAATGATCATTAGCATCAACATTACAAAAAAAAATTACCCCCACTCCATCCATCAAATCAATATCTACACAGAAAAGAGGAACTATCATAGATTGTAATCAGCAAGCTGCTCAATATGCTGTCTGAATTTCCCAAGCCACATTAATCAGATCCTTGTTTTACTGATATTAATGAAACATATTCACAAATTATAATGAATATTCACCTTTTCAGAGATTATTTTTGAAGCACCCAATCACAAATTATGATTTATAATAATAAAAAGGGTAGGGACAAAGCAGTTGAGATAATATTTACTTAGTTCCTATATAATATTTATTATATGAAATTTATAATTTATAAATTCAAAACATATCGAACTAAGGAATAATTATATTAGTATGATGAAATGATACAGTGCTATGTAATCATGAAACTTTACCCTCTCACTGAATTTACTTTTATTCTGATATATATTTCTGCATTTCATTCATTTGATTCATTTAATATATCACAAAGGGAATTTTTAGTTTATTTACAAATACTTTTTCCATAAAGTTTCAGCAGTTATGTAGGGACATAAGTCATTGTGTGAGAAGTTAGTCTGAGCTTAATTCCCTGCCTAACCTTTCTGGTGAGGTAAGGGTTGAAGCATCAGTTTCCTCCTTTATATAGTCAAATTCTCAGCCCAACTAACTTTTGCTAAGGGTAACATATATATATTCACATATGTATTACATAGATAGATAGATATAGATAGATAGATAGATAGATAGATAGATAGATAGATGTGTAGTATGTAGATAGAGAGAATATAAGGAAGATATTATATGATTCAAATAATTCATAAACATTGAATAATAAAATTATATGAAAGCACTAAAATGCTGGTAGGATTGATACAAGATACTATATGTTTGCAAACAATTGTGGACAAGGGTAGAGTATGACTCAACAGTATTATTGACACACAGGAGTAGAAAAACACCAAAAAGATTTAGAAATGGATTTATGTTTTTCTTCTTCAAGTTTGCAACACAACTTCTCTAAACAATGTTTCTAACTGGATACATATATTTATGTGTCTAGGGAAAGGGATGGTTACACACTGAAACTACAACATTTGGCCTCTGACAAATTGCAGTTGGAAGACGCCAGGGACTTTTGAAGTTGAACTAATATATTTTTCATTACAAACTGAACAATAACCTGTGAGGATGTCATGGAACTTTTTAGGCAGCAAGACCATTTGGAGAATGAAGGTTGGTGGAAGCTGTATTCATGAGTTACATCACGGCTCTAGTTTGAGACCAGTTGTATCTTTGTCTGTGGAAACATAAGAAAGCAATCCCATGCCCTTCTGTGACAGTCACAGCCACCATAAACTCTGCCATACCTTCCCTGCCATGATGGACTATTCTTTCTTAAATTTTAAGTCAAAATATGTTTTTTTCCCTTTAGGTGCTTATTTCAGATGTTTCATCACAGACACCAAAAAAGCAATGAAAACAGCCTTATTCAGAATACCAAAAGCAAGCTTGTAACCCTGTGAATAACTCTGATGGAGTTGCAATGTTGTCTCTCCAATTGCTAGATGTAGGATCTTGGGCCAGCAATGTGGAATAGCAGAGCTACTGACAGTGGTACTGACAAATCCAGTCAGTACATGACAAAGGGCAAAACCATCCTAGGTTTTTCTTGTCTTTCTTCTTAGCACCTTTGATTCTATTGAACTGTGTTCAAATGGACAGATTTGAGGTGATTCCATCTCCCTTATTATTCAGTTCAGCACATTTCTGGTAGTCTTCCATTTTAGATGATCCATTCATTCATTTCTGTACTTGCCAGTTCCTGTGGTTTATGTCTTTCTGTCTGTCTTTACTTGAAACAATTATGTCTATACACTTTTACTATATGATGTGGAATTATAAGCACTGTCTTCCTTTTCTCTCAGATAATTTCTGATATGGTAATTTGTTTATACATTTTCCCTCAAGTCAATATAATTTTTCTTTCTCCAGATTGTGTTATGGATATAAGTTCTGTTAAAATTCTGTGCAATAAAATAACTATGAGTGTGGTGTGTTTTTAGAGGTGTTTGTATGCTTTCTATCAAATCCACTGATATTTAGATCAGAAATATGACCTCACATTCTCTGACTCCAGGCCATGTGCTCTTTTCCAAAATTGTCTTCTAGATATGCATAACCAATCCTGAAATTCACCTAGGAGTTGATTATTGTTTTGCACATATGGTCAGGTTTCAAAACCAATTCCTGGATTATTTTGGTGTGATCAATATCACAGGTGAAACCTTTGACATGGTGGATCTCTGTATCCTCAATTTGGATTAATCTACACACAGAAATAGTAGATGGATTTCTTTAATTATTTTCCTTTTTAATGTCCATATGTTCTATCTCAGAAGTCTCTTTCGCCACTTACCTATTCAGAAGCATTTGTCTCTTTCAGAATTGTAGCTTAAGTGACCTTGTATAGCTTGTATATCTCAAGATGCCCTGAAGACAACAGAACAACAATAAAGAATAGGAAAAGCAGAAATTCCTTAATATTATGTATTTGGATGTAAAAGTATTTGTTCTTGATGCTGCAAACTGAAATGGTTGGGTTTGGGGAAGTCATACCATTAATGATATTGGAGTAGTATATATTAGCAGTTAAACCCATCACATATCAAAGTTTGTATTCAATTGAATGAAAATTAACAGAAACTCCAGAAACATGATTTTCAGTTTTGAAATCTAGCCTCAATCCTCTTTCAGTTGTTTAGTTCTCATGTGCCTAGTGAGGACTCTTGTGCAATGTTCATCATGACAGCTGTACTCTGCATATGAAATACGGTTTAGTTGCCCAATATTTGATGAATAAAAGATACATGTGGTTATCATTAGTCAGGTATATAGATCTGATATTTGGAGTTCATGGCCCATATAAATTTATTTAGATGCAATATGATTAGAATTAATGGCATAGAAGTGACTGAGAGTTCCAAATGATGATGGAAGAGAGGAGGGAGAGAGAGAGAGAGAGAGAGAGAGAGAGAGAGAGAGAAGGAAAATAGAAGAAAGGAGAGAGGAGAGGAAATGACATTGGTATTAGTAGGATTTAAGTGACATATTTTTTCAGAGTGCTATTTATTTATTTAGATTAGTATGGAATTGTTGTACAAAGCAATGAGTTTAGTGAAGGCAATTTTATGCATGCATATTGTACTCTAATTCCCTCTCCGTTCTCATACGTTCCTTTTGTTTTCTCATGTGAATGATGTTTTACAGAATAGTTACATTTGATGCAGGTTAAAGGAGAACAGTATGAATATGTGTGAGAACAAAATTAAAATATAGTTTATCAGCATTAGTAATGCTTATAGAAGGTAAGGAAAATAGCATTTGAAAATGAAGAAATTGTTAATATTTTTAATTTTTCAAGGGGTCAAATATAATAATGAAAAACTTTCATTTAGCTGGAAAAAATTATAATCTTGATGAGTTTCCAAGGTAGGTTAAGTAAATTCATAGGGCCAATTAATAGTGATATTATTAATAAGGGGGGATGTAATTAGATACTATAAGTTTGTTCCCTTGCTAACAAATTTTCTATGAAAAGAAAATGGGGCATATTATTGGAGTTGGAATATGTGTTTACAGAGTTTGAAAAATTTTGCACACACACACACACACACACACACACACACATATATATATATATATATAATATATATATATATATATATATCACTGAGAAGGAACCATAAACAAAGAAGGAAGGACAAAGTCAGAGAGCAAAGAGAAAGCAATGTATAGATTCAAATCCCTAGAGTAGAAGGAAAGAGATCTAAGTACAGGTGAAGGTATTATTTTGGAATGAACTAAGGTAACTTTTAAACATAACACTAACACTTTACCTTAAGAGTTCCCACTAGACATTTTGCTTTGATTTTCTTTCCCACCCCTTTCTTGGTTTCCTGTGGGAGCACTGTGTGGTGTATTAATAGAATACAGATTCTTATTGCAGAGTCTGCATATGGGAAATCTGACTCCAGCAACTCTAAATATACTTATTTATTTCTGATGGAAAGTTCTTCACAGTATTCTCTCAAAATGTCTACTTTGTATAATAACTACCTCAAAAATAATTCTTACTGATAGAGATCTTTATTTGTTAATGTTATCCTAGTTTCAGCTTTTATCCTTTCATAAATGGGAACTTAAGCACCTCAGAATGAAGGATTATATTTAGTGTCTTTGTTTAACCAGCAAACAGAGTTGACTGTGAATTACAGTTTAAAGTGGTAAATTTGTTTAAACATTCTATTTCCTTCTGTTTTTTTCTAATCATTTTTGTTAACCCATATTACCTCTGAGCAAGACTACTATAAGAGACACCTAAGTGATGAATTTACACATTCTACAATCTATTTAATTAAATATTAGAAAGGAAGACATTGAAAATGAACTCAAATCATGTTCTCTGAAATCTAGAAAATATTTTGTTATCTACTATCATCATAAAAATTCTATATAAATTATCAATATTCATGCAGGGCACATGAAAATTTTAATATAGGTAATACAGCAACATTAGTCAAAAGGTAAACTGGCAAGATTGTATAAGGCTGATCTCTAGTACTAAATGTGAGTGTGACCACAAGGTGCCACATAAAAACTCTCCTTTTTTGACTCCACACAACCGTGGAACCCTTTCTTCCAGGGGTCACTTCTTTGGATTCACTGCATGACTGAATCCCTTGGCCTCTAGTTAACTGTCTGAAACATTACACTCTCAGTGAGACTTTCTCTTCACAGACAGCATCAAGCCCTCCCTTAGCTCAGCCCAGTCAGCATTAGATCAGAATGGAGAGTCAGATGAAATCATTTTATATTCTCTGCTTATGCTGCCTGACAGAGTTAGAATGCAAGTCCATCAGTAGTGGGGGCCTTGCCTTATCACCAGTGTGTCCCCACAACCAGGGCTGATACTTGGAATGAAATAGGAATTACATGTTCTTTCATTAAATCGTTGAGTTTTTGAAATAATAACTAAAAAGGTAGTGCACAGATGAATCTGGTTCTAGATCATGAAGAAATATTGCATATTAATACTATTACTTTTTGATTGTTTATCAATGAATTGAAAATCTTTATATCCAAATATTTATTGGAATGTTAGTAAACAGATAACACTTAATAGAAATTATTGACATACTCTTCTTTCATTTCTTTTCATGGCAAATTATAGGTTCATACAACCTATACCCATGTGTAAAACAATTTTAAAATGAGTTGGGGTTGTGGAAAGATGCATTAGTGGTTAAGAACACTGCTGCTCTTGCAGAGTACCTGGATTTGATTTCCGGAACATGTACAGTGGTTTACTTCCACTTGTAACTCCAGTTCCATAAGACCCAATGGCCTCTTCTGACTTATAGAGATAAAGTATTCATGCAGTGCAGAGACAGACATGGAGTCCATACACCCATACACATAAAATGAAAATAAATAAATCTTTTAAAATGGTTCTAAACTTAAATTGAATAGGGTCAAAGCTAAATTTACAGCATTTATTCTCCGTATACAGGCCACTTAATCTTTCGGTAACCATATCCCCTCCTGCAATGTGCTTATTATAATGAAAGGCCTTATATAGAAACTTGTTGACCAAAATAGGTAAATGTATTTTTGAATATATTAGTATTTGCTGATGAGAATTTTTAAATTGGAATGGAACCAAGTAGTTTTCTTACATCCAAACATTGGTGGAGTGGGGGTTCTTCAAATATTCCCATTCTATGTCTCTTCAACCTAGTTTCTAAAGTAAACAATAATTTCCATTT
Organism: Microtus agrestis; assembly: GCA_902806775.1. Classification (NCBI taxonomy): domain Eukaryota; kingdom Metazoa; phylum Chordata; class Mammalia; order Rodentia; family Cricetidae; genus Microtus; species Microtus agrestis. Next base: position 26,641 of record CADCXT010001865.1, on the reverse strand, counting down.
ATATCTCTATCAGATATTGACCACCGTAATAACACTTTTAATATTAAAATGAGAAGGAGCTAATAACTGTTGCTTAAAGGTAGAAATCAATGAGGAGAGACAAAAATAAATACTCTGTGTGATGGACAGAAAACTATTCACAAGCACAGGTTTCCAACTGTTTTGAAAGGTAGAAGAGCAGGACCAGATGATATTTTGCTGCATAAAATGTTTGCTGTGCATTTATGAGGACCTGAGATCACAGGAATTTAGAAAATTGTATAAGAAGCCTGATGATGTGAGGAATCTTTAGTTTCAGAACTTCTCCCTTAAGATAGGAAAAGCGTTGTTTTTAAGAAAAAATGTAAGCATTCACAAATGAGAATACACCTAATGCTTGTAATCCAGCAGTCTAGTTTCTTATATTGTGAAAGAAAACTTTTTTTTTAAAAAAAAAAAGATGTCCTGGTTTAATGCAGCTTTCCAGGGTGGTCTGGTAGCATGGGCAAGGGGAAGAAAGAGAGGGGGAGACCATCTTTTCTGAGTGGCAGCCTAAATAGCCTGTGGGAGTGGCCCACTGCTTGGCGGGCTTTTTGTGACCCTCCCTGGAGATGGGTCACTGCTTGGCAGGCTTTCCTGGATGTTGAGTCCGGACCAAGGCAACTCTCAGGTTGGAGAGGGTTTCCAAAGATGGATGCCAGTATTGCATTCCCTACTCTTTGTTTAAGGGTTGACAAGGAGCTGAAGCAATGCTTATGACAAACATTTTAGGCTCCTTTTGGGTGTTGGCCCAAGTCTGGCGTACTTCTTATGGGCATCGAGAGATAATTCATAGGAAACTGTTATCTCTCCTGTGCTCTTTCAACTAGAAAGAAAAAATTCTTCTAAATTATTGCATCAAAAGATATAGTTTGATTATGTTTTTCATGTTTATAGCATACTATGTATTCATGAAAATAAACATAAATTTAAAGCAAAAAAAAATAGGAGGCAGGAACAAAAGAATTCCTTCTCCTCAGACTCTCACTAACTGGTTGCCTTGTGTCTGGAGTCACAAACAAAAAGCTAGAAAGTGAGAACCCACATGAGCATGCCCTGTGACTTCTATATATATGCTATAATAAAAAAGAGCCTACAATAATCCACACAAACAGGTTCATGTATGCATAAATCATACACACAGAATACGCACACATTCGCACAAACACATACACACACACTCATAGCCATACACACACATACACACACTCACACAATTTATGCACACACACTATTTTAAGATGGACAATGAGTAACTCTTCAAAGTAACAGCCAAAGGGAAAGAATTAATTTCTTGGAAATTAAATTTATCCTTGTGACATTGTTGATGAAAATTAATATACAACTTCTCCATCTGCAATTTCTATCCTTTTGTTCTGTTTCTTTGTTGTAATATTTCACCACTAAGTCATAGAGAGCTATTCATTTAGAAAACTCTTCTTTCTAGCTACAAGATGGGTTACCTTTGGCAATACAAGCACTAATAGGGAGAGATGAGTGTTCAGGATCTCCAACATGCCTGCGTTTGTTATTCTATTTATTCATCATCAGGAACTCCTTCTGACACTCCTACTATCTTTTTCCTTCTCATTAAAACTTTTATCTCACCAGCTTTTAAAACTTAGTCTGTTATCACATGATCTTTTTCTTTTTTCTTTTTGAATGGCTTAATGACGAAGACCTGATGTGTGATTCACCTAGGTAAGCTGTGAATACTGTTAGTTAATAAAGAAATTGTCTTCGGCCTGCACAGGGAATAGAGGGGTGGGCAAAACTAAACTGATTGCTGGAAGAAAGGAGGCAGAGTGTAGGAGAAGCCATGTAGCCCTGCTGGGGACAGAGGCCGGAACTTTAGCCGGTAAGCCTTGTGGCAATACACAGATTAATAGAAATGAGTTAAATTAATATGTAATAGTTAACCAATAAGAAGCTAGAGCAAATGGGCCAAGCAGTGATTTAATTAATACAATTTCTGTGTGGTTATTTTAGGTCTGTGTGATTATTTCAGGGCTAAGCGGCTGGAAACTAACTAGTGGCCTCCTTACAACAAAGACCCATATGTGTGTCTTTTATAGCAGGCTATTTGTAGTTATTATTGCTCAGTCTTTTTAAAAAGAAAAATGTGCTATTTGATGCCTCCTTTTGTTTTTTGAAAAACAATAGTATTTGACATAACAGGAACTACAGCCTTTCTATGATGAGGAAAATATCATGTTTTGGAGATGTTTTCCTATTTCTAATTTAACTCACATTCTCTTTTTCTACCACTTGAAATGGTCATTGAAATGACTCATTTTATGTTGATACAAAATACTAATAGAATATTTTATCTCTAGTTATATTATTATTAAACATAGAAAATTAAAAACATCACATAATGTTGTACTACACATACCTGGCCTTTAATTTTATTAATAAGGAAAATCTCATAGTTGTGTTATAAATACATTTTTGGTAAATGTGACACAGGTGATAGTAGTAATTTAAGTATGCCTCTCCCCATACAGATCACTTGAAAAAATTTCCAGAAAGTCCTGAAAAACAGATCTGATGAAAATATCTCTTCCATGCATCAACTGTTCACTAGCACCTTGGTTCAATTTTAATCACTCTTTCACACAATTTAGATAAATCATCCTCCAAGCTACAAGCATGCCCAAATTACTGGAATGAGAACTCAGTGGTGATTAAGAATACAGTGTCCTTAGAAACTTTCAATAATTTCAGTAGTTTAGAAATGAGAACTAAAAACACTATAGCATGACACCCAGCTTGCAATGTGACAAATGATTTTGACTTGCTAAAGTAAAAAAATTTAGAGTTGTAGATAGTTCAACATTATTATCTGATGAAGTATCTTCCAAGGTTAACTGTATAATACCTTGAAAAATAACTTAGTTTGCAATTACTTGGGGACAGTTGAAATCTTAATGTTAATCTGTACATTTTCTAATATCTTTCTTTACTCCTTTATAGTTTATTGTTTTAATTGAGCTATATATTTTTCTCCACTGCCCTCTACTCTCTCCCATAGTCCCCATACTCTCAATTTATTCAGGAAATCTTGTGTTTTTCTACTTTTCATGTATGTCTCTATCAGGGTACTCATTAAAGATTATCACTTGATTTAATGTGGGGTTGGTGAGGATCTTTTCCCATTCTGTAGGCTGCTGCTCTGTCTTGTTGACCATGCACTTTGCTTTACAGAAGCTTCTCAATTTCAGGAGTCCCATTTATTAATCATTTCTCTCAGTGTTTGTGCTACTGGGGTTATATTTAGAAAGTGTTCTCCTGTGCCAATACATTCAAGTGTACTACCCATTTTCTCTCCAATGAGGTTCAGTGTAGTTGGCTTTATGTTGAGGTCTTTGATTCATTTGGACTTGAGTTTATGCATGGTGGTAGATAGGGATCAATTTTCATTCTTCTACATGTTTGAATATTTTGAATATGCTTTCTTTTTTCCATTTTATATTTTTTGCTTTTTTGTCAAAAATCAAGTGTTCATCAATGTGTGGTTTGATGTCTGGGTCATCTATTTGGATCCATTGATCTTCTTTTCTGTTTTTATGTCAATACTAGCATGTTTTCAAGACAATAGCTCTGTAGTAGAGTTTGAAGTCAGGGATTGTGATGGCCCCAAAAGTTCCTTTATTATACAGAACTGTTTTGGCTTTCCTGGGTTTTATGAATTTCCATATGAAATTGAGTATTGTTGTCTTGAGGTCTGTGAAGAATTTTGCTGGGATTTTGATGGGCATTGCATTGAAACTGTAAATTGTTTTTGGTAAGATTGATATTTTTTACTATGTTAATTCTACCTACCCAAGAGCATCGGAGATTTTTTTTCATTTTCTGGTGTCTTCTTCAGTTTCTTTCTTCAAAGATTTAAAGACCCTGCCATATAGATCTTCCACTTGTTTGGTTGGAGTTACTTCAAGATTTTTTTGTGTGATGTTTCTCTAATTTCTTTCTCAGCCCATTTATCATTTGTATAATGGATTTTTTGAGTTAATCTTTTATCCTATTATATTACTAAAGGTGTTTGAGTTGTAGAAGTTCCTTGGTAGAATTTTTGGGATAGCTTATGTAAACTATCATATCATCAGCAAATAGTGAGAGTTTGACTTTTTCTTTTCTGATTTGTATCCCTTTGGTTTCCTTTTGTTGTCTTATTGCTCTATCTAGAATCTTAAGAATTATATTGAATAGACATGGAAAGAGTGGTCAATTTTGTCTGTTTTCTAATTTTAGTGGGATTACTTTGAGTTTCTCTCCATTTAGTTTGATATTGGCTGTTGGTTTGTTTGTATATTGCCTTTATTATGTTATGTTCCTTGTTTTCCTGCTCTCTCCAAGACCTTTATTATGAAGGGATGTTGTATTTTGTCAAAGGCTTTTTCAGCATAACAAGATGATCATGTGTGATATTTTTTGTTATACTGTGAATTACATTGGCAGTTTTTCTTATGTTGAACCATCTCTGCATTTCTGGGATGAAACCAACTGAAAAATGGTGGGTGATTTTTCTGATGTGTTCTTGAATTCAGTTTGCCAGTATTTTATTGAGTATATTCACAGCAATGTTCGTGAGTGAGATTTGCTTGTTATTCTTTTAGTTTTGTCTTTGTGTGGCTTGGGTATCAGGGTCATTGTAGCCTTATAAAGAGTTTGCTGCAGCGGTTTCTGGTTTGGCCTGCTCCCTCAGCAGGGGCTCTGTTGTATATGCTCCTATGGAGGTCATTGCCTCATGCCTGGTCCAGCTGAGGTAGCTGATTTAAGCCTGTTCCTGCAGAGGTGCTGACTCAGGCCTGTTTCCCCAGATGTCCCTGCCTCAGGCCTTCTCTCCCAAGAGGTCCCAGATGTGTAGTATGAAGAGTGGGCCACATCCTGCCGCCTGACTAGCCTAACCACCAAAATAACCACACAAAATTTGTATTAATTAAATCACTGCCTGGCCCATTACATCTAGCCTCTTCTTGGCTAATTCTTACATCTTGTTTCAACCCATTTCTAATAATCTGTGTAGAACTATGAGGTTGTGGCATGTCTGATTCTGGTGACTGTATGGTGGCTCTCCCTACCTGCCTTCTTCCTCCCAGCATCCAGTTCTGTCTTTCCCACCTATCTAAGTTCTGCCCTATCAAAAGGCCAAGGCAGCTTCTTTATTTGACCAATGAAAGCAACACATAGAAAGAAGAACCTCCTATACCACAGATGTCTCTGGTTTGACCTGTTCCCTTGGAGGTTGCTCCCTTGTACCTAATCCTCTGGAGGACACTGCCTCAGGCCTGCTCTGGCAGAGGTCCCTGATCCAGGCTTGTTTAAATAGGTTTCCCTGACTAAGGCCTGCTCTCCCAGAGGTTCCTGGATTGGGCCTGATCTTTCAGAGATCCTTGACTCAGGTTGGGTCCCGAGGAGGTCTCTGGCTCAGACTTGTACTCTCAGTGGTTGCTCTCTTGTACCTACTCCTATGCTGGTTGCTGCCTCAGGTCTGCTCCCACAGAGGTTCTTTAAATATCTCAATACTATTTCTATGTTGCAGGAGAACTTCTGTACAATGTGTATAAGTTTGGCCAAAATATAGTATTAACATCCTTATATTTCAAAAAACAATGCTTTTATCTTGCCAGGCTTCTCTCCAAAAGAAATAGTTGGTGCAAGAATTCACACGCTACATGCCTTCAAGTGAGATAATTGAGAAGTTTTCTCAGAAACATACAGAGCTTCACTGAAGTAGCGTTAAAGCATTCATACTAGAGAAACGCAGGACAGGTGAAATGATTGGACCTCCAGTTAAATAAAATTGTGGGGGGAAAACAAAGTGAGTTCTAAGAAATTGGGCACCCTGGGGATGGTGATGGCTAAGTGAATATAGTATTAGTCCCATAGGCATGAGGATCATCTCAGTTCAAATTCTTCAAACCCAAATAAAAGCCATGCAGACATGGCAACCATTTACAGTCCACTAACCTACAAGGTGAATCTCATTGGCATGTTGCCAAGAATTTGTGAGCACCTGGTTTATCTAGAGATCCTAAGTAAACAAAGAAGTCTCATTGGGAAAACAAACCATTCTAAAGGGCAGCTCCCATGCCCAGTAATAAGATGGTCATCACAAAATGAATACAATGATACGTTTAGAGTTCTTTTTTTCTGCTAATGTGAAGTCAAGGCTTTGTTGTTTCTTCTTAATTAAGTATTATTTTCTACCTCAGAGGTCCTTTGTACTTATTTAACCTCAGAGGCTACTTTGTACTTCTGTCTGTTTGTTCGTTTTTTTATTTTGTTGTTGTTTTTGTTTTAAGGAGAATCCTGAGTGTGTGAACATGAGGACTTCTACAGCTATGTGTATGTCTTGTTCTCTTTCTTTTGATCATTTCTTAAATGTTTTGTCATATTTCCATTTGCTTATTTTTGGTATATATTGCTTCATTTTATTTTGTTATTATTCCTTAGATATGTGTGTGTTTTCCATTGTTGTTTTATTTCTGTATTTTTTTCTAAAGAGATGCAAAAAGTGTGTAGATCCAGATGGGGGAGGAAGTGGAAGAATGAGCTGGAGTAGAAACTGCAATCAGAATATATCACATGAACTCACAGAGATCTGCCTGCCTCTGCCTTCTCAGCCTGGTCTACAAGAGCTAGTTCCAGGACAGAAACCAAAAGCTACAGAGAAACCCTGTCTCAAAATTCCACCCCCCCAAAAAAAAAAGAAAGAAAAAAGAATATATCACATGAAAAAATCTATTTTCAATTAAAGGAAGCAAAAAAAATTAACATACTGCAGAATGGCTTGGTATATTTCTATTGCTGTTATAAAACACCGACCGCAAAGAATTTGTGGAGAAAAGAGTATATTTCACATTACATATTACAGTCCATTTTTTGGTGGAAGTCACAAGAGAAATTTAAAAATGATCTTGGAGACAGCAAAGCCATAGAGGAACACTTCTTACTGACTTGCACTCCATGGCTTGCTCAGGCTACTTTCATTTACAACCTAGTACTACCTGCCCAGGGGTGGCATCATTCATAGTAGGCTTGATGCTACCACATCAATTACCTGATGTCAACTTCTTGCTTCCACATGCATTTGCACACACCTGAAATAATATACCTGTATATGTATGTGTCCACACACAGGAGGGAACAGACATACACAGATATCATGTATATTAAAATAAAGATAAAAATTTAAGCAGTGTGTGGGTTGAGGTATTTTTAAAAATTTTGCATTTTGACTCCTTAAAATGTGTACATGTCGAATTTTGATAAACCCTGTTTTAAACATAGATATGGATTCAAACGTTATCACATGCCTTAAATACTCTATTTGAAAGTTAGTTCATTCACTGCTTAAATAAGTTAGAAGTCATTTAAGGCATTTTTAATTTTAAAAAATTGCTTGCATTTAGGCATGTTTTATTGTATTAAAATATTCATTCATAATAGGCAGAAACTGGAAATAACCTTGATTTCCTTCAACAGAAGAATGGATAAAGAAAATGTGAAACATTTACACAATGGGGTATTACTCAGCTGTTAACAAGTGACATAAGGAAATTTGGAGACAAATGGATGGAACTAGAAAAAATCATCCTGATTGAGATAACTCAGAAGCAGAAAAATAAATATGGGATGTACTCACTTATATTTATATATTAGCTGTTAATCAAATGATAACCAAGCTATAATCCATAGAATCAAAAGGTTAAGTATACAGGAAGGGTCTAGGGTAGACATATGGACCTACCTGGGAGGGAGATATAGATTTTATGGGTGAATTGGAAGAAGGTAAAAATGGGAAGAGAAGGATCATGTTTGGAGAGCAAGGAGACATGGGGTTGAAAGAAAGAATGCAGGGGCAGCCAGCTGGAATCGAGGGACATTTTTGAGGGATGATATGGAAACCTAGTATAGTGGAAAACCAACTAAAATATGTGAAAGTGATTCTAATGAGGTATCCTAATAATGGAGCATATGGACTCTCAACTGACCACCTCTTTTTACCAAACAAGTCTTCTAGTAGAGAGATTGGGTTATATTCAATTGAGTTGTTAGACTAAGGGGTCCCCTAAAAATTCCCTAAGCCATTGCTAAGATAATGACTTTCTCTCTGCAAACTGGCAGGAGCACCATTGCCAAGGACAATACTCACAGTTCATTGAACATGGGAGAAGTCCAATGGAGCCTACAAGAAGCCTTCATCCCTACGGTCTAGTGTCTTTGATGCTGGAAAGTACAGCACAGGTTAGAAAACTGAAACATAGATGCCAACCCAGACACAAAGACTTTGGCCTACAATCTGTTCTGCCTGCAAGATACGTAGTACAGTGGTAATACTGAACTTGAGGAGATAGTCAATCAATGTCTAATTTAACTTAAAGCCCCTCATACCCAAAACTGCTTGGATGACCAAGAACCAGGGACTAGACAGCCCAGAGACCTAAGGTATAATCAAACACGATTAGTCTAAAAAAATAATAAATTATCAATAAAGGGACTCCTAATGATATTCTGATATACCCATATATCAGTGTCTTATTTAGTCATCATAGCAAAGATCCCTCCAGATGCAGATGGGAACAAATTCAGAGACACAGAGCCCAACATATGGAAAATCTCAATGGGATGTCTTCATCAAATCCCTCTCCTAGGACCTCAGAATTCCCTGCCCATGAAAGAGGAGGCAGAAAGAGTATAAGAGACAGGGGAGGACATTAGAAGGGCAAGGACCTCTGAATAAACTAAGCAGGGTACATATGAAATCATCCATACTGAAGCAGCAAGAACAGAACCTTCATGGGTCTATACCAGGTTCTCTACATATGTATTATAGTTTTTAGCTTAGTCTTTTAATGCGACTCCTGAGTGTAAGGACTAGTGGGCCCTGACTTTTGTTCATGCTTTTAGGACTTTTTTCCTTCTATTGCACTGTCTTGTTCAATTTTGATATTATACTTATTTTTGCCTTATTGTATTTTATATTATCATGTTTAGTTATCTCTTAGAAGCCTGTTCTTTTCTAATGAGAGATGGAAAAGGAGTGGATCTGGAGGGGAGGGGGATGGGGAGGAACCAAGAGCAATAGAAGAAGAAGAAATTGTAACAGGACATATTGTATGGTCAAAAAAAAATTCCATTTTCAGTAACAGGAAAATAATAGATATATTCTCAATGAAAATACTGAAATCAAAATATGCAACTTTAAATAATGTAAAATTAATTAGCCATGATTTTTGGAGTAGGTATAATTGTTTCATTATGTGCCCAGAAAAAGGCATTGCATACAGGTACCAACGTTCTGTAATGATTTAGCAAATATTTCAGAAATATAATGTACCATTTTTATAGTGCCTTGAGTTGTTTCTGGTGTGTTATAATTGTTCTTTTTTGTATATATTATATAAATAATTAGTATGGTCTAGAATCAGCTACTTATACATCTGGTAGCTATTTTTAAGTGTAAAGTTATTTTCTTTTAACTGAGCATAAGTCATTATGAGGTTCTACTTCAGTGCCTATTGAGTCCTTCAGGAATTGATAGGTCCACCTGAGATTTAAATGCAATAAAGGGTGATTTTTTTCAGTCTATACAAGCTATATTAGAAATTATATATTTGTCCTGAATATTTAGATGTATACATAGGTCTGAACTTGAAGTAAAATTCAGGGTAAATACAAATCATGCTGGTATTTATGGACTGAAATCAGAATCACAAGTAGTTGTGGTATATGTGCTGTGTATCACGTACATATTAAATATCATACAAAATCTGAAAGTTGTACATAATGTGATGTGGTTTCTATCTTAAAACACTTTTTTAGAAAAAACTGAGTGCTAATGTTGGGAAATATTAGTTTAAGATGGGTTACATTTATTTGATGCTGAAGAATATTTGTTTAATGATGCAAAGATGTTCTGTATCCTTTATGTTGCATTTAACTCTGTAAAATTGTGTTCACTCTGCTAATAAAGTAAAGATCTGAATAAAGAGATGAATGGCCAATAGCTAGGCAGGAGAGGGATAGGTGTGGTTGCCAGGCAGAAGAAAAACAAAACAGGAGGAGAAATCTGGGTTCAAGAGAAGAGAAGAAGGAGCAAGAAAAGGGAAAGGGAGGAGGATGCTAGGGACCAGACATAGTCAGCCATGGAGTAAGAAGGAAGAAAAAGGTATATGGAATAGAGAAAGGCAAAAGGTAGATGGAATAAGTTAAGAAAAGCTGCCTAGAAACAAGTCAAGCTAAGGCTGGACATTCATAAGTAAGAATAATTTCCATGTATTTATTTTGGAGCTGGTTGGTGGGTCCCCCAAAGAGTAAAAAACCAACAAAACAAACAAAAAGTAACAAAAAAACCACTCTATATTAAAAATATGATAATGAGTCCACCCACAAAATATGTTTTATTTCACTTCCATGGAGATCCATCCAAGCATCCCCCTTGGAGACCTCCATGTTACTCAGCCTTTCCGGGTCTTTGGATTGTAGCACAATTGTAATTTATCTAATATCAAATATCTATTTATACATACCATGTTGTTTGTCTTTCTGGCTTTGGATTATCTCACCCAGAGTGATTTTTCTAGTTCCATCCATTTGTCTACAAATTTCATGATGGTATTTTTTTTAACAACTGAATAATACTCCATTCTGTAAATGTGCCATATTTATTTATCCATTCTTCAATATAGGAACATCTGGGTTGTTTCCAGCTTCTGGTTATTATGAATAAAGCCTGAATGAACATAGTTGTGCAAGTTTCTTTGTGGTAGGATAGAGTGTCCAGAAGGTATATGCCCAAGTGTGGCATAGCTGGATCTTGCAGTAGATTAATTCTAAGTCTTCTGAGGAACTGCCTGCACTTACTACTATCAGGAAGCCTCCCTGATGATGATTGGGCTACATACCAATCTATAAATATAGCATGGTACAATTAGGGAATATTTTACTGATATTTTTGTTTTTATCATAGATATTTGGATTATCTAGCCTCTTGTTTCTGGTCATCCAGTTAGTGTCAAGGTCCTTCTGGTGGCATGGACCTCAAATTAGACCAGTCACTGTTTGGTCACCTCCACAAGTTTTGTCCCTCCATTGCCCCAGCCCATCTTGCAGGCAAGATACGTTGCAGGTAGAAGGGCTTGTGCTTGAACTGGTGTCCCAGACCCACCATTGAAAGTTGCCTGGTTAGAGAATGTGGCTGATTCAGTCTCTGCATTTTCCATTACTAGGAGTCTTTCCTAAGGCCACCCTTGCAGAAAATCCTGGGAGTTTTCTTCGGCACTATATTTTCCATCCTCCCATGCCCTAGAATTCTAGTCATCTCTCCTAGCTCACCACCTCCACTTGATCAATCTTCTTCCCATTGAGGCTTCCATTGACTGCTGATGAGAGCAGATAAGAGACCAGATTGACAATTAAACATTAGATGGAGAGAGAGCTCAACCTGGAAATCTCCATTGAGTCTCTCTACTTGGAGCTCAGAAAGTCCTGCCAAAGAGTGGGGAGGAAGAATTGTATGAACCAAAGAACTTGATGGCAACAAGAGAACAAACTCCACAGAATAAGATAAGCGGGGCTCATAGAATCTCATAGAGACTGAATCATTAATCATGTGACCTACAGGGACCTGCACTAGGACCTCTGCAAATATATTATGATTGCTAGCTTGGTGATTTTGTGAAACTCTTAACAATGAGAGTGGAGTGTGTCTCTCCCTCTTTTGCCTGTGCTTGGGACACTTTTCCTACTACTGTATTTCCTTGCCCAGCCCAGATATGAGAGTTTGTGCCTTGTCTTATTGTATCTCTTTAAAATAAGAATATAAGGAATGAAGGCAGAAGAAACTGTGTCAAGACTTATTCGTGAGAAAAGAATAAATTAAAATATAATATATTAAATGGAGCATAATTTATTTAACTAATCTTTTTAAATGTATTACTGCCGTGGGTTGATTGGCAAAATCATTGACAAGGTCTCTAAGAATTCATTTTGCCAGAAATCTAGACTCATAATGCCTCTTGTCAATATCTTAGACAACTAATTTTTGTCATATCCTATATAAGACTATTTCACATATTTGTACATGTCAGTAGCTTTCAGTACTATTTCTATGTGCTGGATAATTTTGTTGTTGACTTGAAAAAACTCGGGTTATTTGAAACGAGTAAATCTCAGTTGAATAAATGCCCTACCACACTGGGCGGTAGGCAAGTCTGTGGGGGTCATTTTTCTTAATTAATGATTAATCAAGGAGGACATCTACTGTAACTGGTGCCAACTCTGACAGGTCATCTTGTGTTATATTGGAAAGTAGGCTAGCAAACAATGATGAGTAAGCTACTAAGAAGTATTCCTCCATGGCTTCTGCTTCAGGTTCCTGGTCAAATTCCTATCAAGACTTCCTTCAAAAATAGACTGCAATCTGCAAAGTTAAATAAGCCCCTTTATCCTCAAGTTCATTTGTGGTGAATGCTTTATCTAAGCAGTAGGTGCCTAACCAGGACATTTTGAAATTATCATAATTTAGAAATATAAATCTATGAAATGTAGGCACAAAAATATCAAGGTCCTTCAACATTTCTTTTCTTTTTTTAAAGATATATTTATTTATTATGTATACAACTTTCTGACTCCATATATACCCACACACCAGAGGAGGGCTTAGCTTAAGCAAACTATTACACTAACTGCTTCTTTGCATGCTGTTTTTCAAATAAAATGATAACCTCATGACTTCACATGAAACACATATAGTTCTTTACTGAGATGTAGACTAATTTTCCCACATAATTTATGAGTTCCAGGATACTATTAGCTATATTCAATCATTTTATCAGAAAATAAGACATCTCAATAGTACTAAGTTTATACAAATAAAATGCAATGAGAAAAGAAATGATCCTGGAAAAACTATTTTTCTGCTAAAGAAATGGTCTCTTTTACTCTTACTGCTTAGAACAAAATATCTCTTATCAATCTCATTCTATTACATTTATTTTTTTATTTGATTTTAGATAATTCCTTAGTTGCTATGCTAAAATTTTCTTTTATAGGTTACTAAGGTCTTGGTTCTAACTTTACTGATGCTGTGATAAAGATCCAAAGTGTAATATAAAAGTCATAATATTAACTTTATAAGGGTCTGGTTTAAGGTATGCACCACAGTATTCCATTTTTACTATTATAATAATGAGCAAGAATTACCCACACATGCTTAAAAAAATAGGCACTAAATAAATCTCTGAGTTTGGGGCCAGCCTGGTCTACAGAGAAAGTTCCAGAACATCGGGGCTATAGAGAGAAACCCTGTTTCAACCAACAAAGAATAAATCATCAAAGTTGTACCAAGGAAAACTTGCAAAGGCAGCTTAGTGGTTCAGTGGTTATCCAGTAGGCATTAGGATCTGAGTTTTCTTCCAACACAGAAAATGAAACAAATAAATAAAAAAACACAGTTAATGTATTTAGTTCTTCCCTACTGTGGTTCACAGCAGACAAATTGAAATTAAAAAGAGATATTTTCACTTATTTGTTTTTTGCCATTTATATGCTGAAGGAATTTTTTTTTTGAGACAGGGAAAAAAATATCAAAGTCCTCCAAACCTGTTGCCTCTTCTTAGAATTTGCCTTTCACTATTTATCACAGCTGAAGAACAAAATAATGAAAGCAAAGAATCCACACAGAATCCAAGCCATTTACTAAGGAAAAGAATTAAAAAACAAGAACAGATACTTAACACTGCCTATAAAAGGGGCTTAGGCATTTGCAGTCTTTCACCCAATATATCAATCAGAATTCACTCTGAGATTTATCAGGAGCCACCAAAGTTTATCTGGCCCCAAGAAGGTATTTCCTCTGAAGATCTTCCTGGATTTTATATTCATTAACCTAAATTTTATTTTCATATCGCAAAGTATGACATAACTGACAAAAAACAAACATACAAACATTGTGGCAGTATTGCTGTAATTCACTTCTCTAGTCTATAAAACAAATGTAGTCTGAAAAGAATTTCTTTTTAATTCCAGACTAAAATATAAATGATAGAAATAATTACATATCTGCCTGCAGATTTATTAAATCCTTAAAGGAAGCATTTGGTAATACGGAAACAGAATGTATCTCTCAAATTGACTTTGTGTCTAAACAGAATAAATTTGAATCCTATCTTTTAAAAATACCACAACTCTTTCTAAAACTGATTTTATTGAGCTCTACATTTTTTTCTTTGCTCCCACCCTGCCTCTCCCATCCCCCTCAACCTTCTCCCATTGTCTCCATGCTCCTAATTTACTTAGGAGATCTTGTCTTTTTATACTTCCCATGTACATTAGATCCATGTATATCTCAGGGTCTTCATTGTTGTCTAGGTTCTCTGGAATTGTGATTTGTAGGCTGGTTTTCTTTGCTTTATGTTTAAAAAGCACCTACGAGAGAGTACATATGATAATTGTCTTTCTGGGTCTGGGTCTGGGTTACCTCACTCAATATGATGTTTTCTAGCTCTATCCATTTGCCTGCAAATTTCAAGACGTCACTTTTTTTCTTTTGCTGTATAGTACTCCATTTGTAAATGTACCACATTTTTCTTATCCATTCTTTGGTCAAGGGGCACTTAGGCTGTTTCCTGGTTCTGGACATGACAAACAATGTTGCAATGAACATAGTTGAGCACATGTCCTTGTGGTTTGATTGAGCATCCTTTGGATATATACCCAAAAGTGGTATTGCTGGGTCTTGAGGAAGGTTGTTTCCTAATTTCTGAGAAATCACCATACAGATATCCAAAAAGGACTGTACTAGTTTGCATTTCCACCCAGCCATGCAGAAATGTTCCCTTTTCCCTACAATCTCTCTGGCATAAGGTGTCATCAGTGTTTTTGGTCTTAGCCATTCTCACATGTGTAAAATGGAATCTCAGGGTTGTTTTGATTTGCATTTCTTCATGGTTAAGGATATTGAGCATTTCTTTAAGTGTCTTTCCGCCATTATAGAGTCCTCTGTTGAAATTTTTCTGTTTAGGTCTGTACTCTATTAAAAATACCACAACTCTTTAACATTGAATGCTTAACAAACTGACATTCTAGAAAATAATAAACTTTTTTCATGAAGAGAAATATTTGTTTCACAAATATTTTACAATGCACCAATTTCTGGGGAACTATGAAATGGACAGAAACATGGGACTCAGAAGAAATAAACCTCTAGTTAATCAAATGAAATTCAAAATTCTTCAAGGTGAGAAATTCAAGACTATATTGCCCCATTCTATGAGTACAGAGTAAAAATGGTCAGTCTCATGCAAAGTAGATTTAAAAGGAATTGATCAATGTTGAAGGTAGTTCTATATTATTTATGAAATCAATGATTCTTGGCTCTTGAACTAGACTGAATTCAAACTAAGATGGGGGCCTTACTTGGTTATCTAGTTAGTGTTTCTAAAGCTGTGATGAAACACCATAACCAAAAAGAAAATTGGGAAGGAGAGGGTTTATTAGATTTACATTTCAGTATTTCTGTTGATCACTGAAGGAAGTCAGGGCAGGAACTCAAACAGGGCAAGATTCTGAAGGAAGGGACTGGAATAGGGTCATGGAGGGGAGCAGCTTATTGGCTAGCTTCCCATGGCTTATTCAGCCCACATTATTATAGAACTCAGGACCATTTGCCAAGGGTTGGCATCACCCACTATAGGCCGGGCTCTCCCCTATTGATCCCTAAATGAGAAAATACCTTACAATGGTATCTCAAGGAGGCATTTCCTCATCTGAGGCTCCTTCCTCTGATGACTCTAGTTTCTCAAGTTGACACACACAAACAGTCAATACACTGTCTCTCATTTTCTAAGTCCTCAAAACAAGATTATTAATATTATCTACTTTCTTGCAAAGTGTAGAATTTTTTTTTAACACCATTGGCCAGTCAGAGCATACACCATCTCAAAAAAAGTGATGCTATTTAAGGATCTTGATAAGGTTTGCTTTCTTTTCCAGCTGAAGAATTAAAAGCAGGAGAAGTCAGGAGCAGACATGCAGCAGAGTGAAGATAACCAACTGGTGAAAAGAAGGCAACCCACTGCTGAATAGAAGACAACCCACTGGGAAATAACACCCACTGGTTAAAAAATCACCCCCTTCTATTAGAGGCAAGGATCACTGATAAACACAGTACAAACAGAGAAAGGCCTCTGAAAAGCAAAGAGATGACTCAGGAGACTAGAAATACAGGGGATCATTGAGAGCTGGTATGTTTGAAACTTCTGGAGAATTCTCTACCCTAATTTAGGTATGCTTAGTTTGACTAGAAACAATATGACTAATTGGCCACAACTGGTATGCAAACCTGTCCAGATCTGATCTTCAGCTTTAATGCTGAGCCACATCAAGGGGTGGTAGTCCAACTAATGGGAGAAATAGCAATTGCCTGGCATTCATTTAAACTACCTGGATTTTGTAAGTGATCAGCGGGTGAGGAAGAAGACAGGAATCTTGGAATTTTTACATAGTTACTGTCTATTCATGGCCCCTCTTCCTGTTTTCCTATCAGGGAGAATGTTGAATTCCTAGTCCTTCAACACTTCAACATAGCGAATCCTTGTAAATAATAAATATTATTGTTGAATGTTTGGATAGTCTATTTTTTATTGTTATAACTAATGCTCAATAATATACAGTATTTATTTATTACTATAATGCTATTATTAATCTAGACAGTTCCTAAAAGTAAAATATTTTGGCTAATTATTTTATAGGATTTTGGTAATGTCACAGAAAGAAAGCAAGACATAGAAGTAAAATGTGGAAGAGCAATTTTTCCCAGTTGCTTTTAAAGATTGTTTTGAGACAGGGTTTTTCTGTATAACAGCCCTGGCTGTTCTGAAACTCACTTTGTAGACCAGGCTAGTCTTTAACTGACAGGAATGCGCCTGACTCTTCCTCCCAAGTGCTAGTGATGTCCTTCTGTATATATGTGTTACATTTATTGGTTAATGAATAAAGAAGCTGCTTTAGCCAATGGCTTAGCGGAATATAGCCAGGCTGGAAAAAAATTATGTAGAGAGACTTAGCAGAATCAGGAGACGCTATGTAGCTGGCTGCAGACATATTCGGGGGATGAAACATTACCTGGTAAGCCACAGCCACATGGTGAAACACAGATTAATGAAGATGGGCTAGTTTAGGATATAATAGCAAGTTAGAAATATGTTTAAGCAATTAGACAAACAGTATTGGGAATAATATGTTTTCTGTGTGATTTTTTTCTTGGCTGAGCAGCCAGGAATGACCTAAAAGCCTTGCCCAGCAAATTGGTGTGCCACTATCGTGGCTGACTAAATCCACATAAAACCTGAGAAAGCTTAGAAAAGAATCCCAGACACAAAAGAACAGAATTAAGCATGACTTTTAGGTACCAGCATTTTCTCGGGTGAGCTTTATTTGCTAGAAACAAGCAGAGGCATAATTCCTTTAAGAGAGGTCTTCCTGATATTGCAGTAGCAAAAACAAAACAAAACAACAACAAATCAAAACAGCCACATCTTGGGTTGTGCTGGCAGTACAAACAGCTCTGACTCTTTCGGGAGGTCCGGTTATGGAGAATTTAACTGGGTTTTCTGAGACAGTGAACATACTTCCCCATGCTGGTCTGGGCAGAGCCAAAAGGCAAAGCAGCCTTAGTCCTAGCAGAATGGTCCTGATCTAAAAAGAACACAGATGACAAATGAATAGGTCATTTGGTCAAATGGAAGAGAGAAGAAAAGAAGTATAGAAAGTTATAAAATGAAGCAAATGGTTTTAAAAAATAATAAAAGTCTTTAAAGATTCAGGGTAAACTTGTAGAAAAGGTAATAAAGATAAATAAGCCACGTCAAGATGGACTATACACAGAAAGTGTGGATTATGTATATTGTGTTTGCTTTGAATATTTTGACTGTGAAAGAACTAAGTACAGAGAGACATTTCTAACATAAACCAACATAAAGATATCTTGACTTCTAAATTTGGGTCTAAGGATATGTTGCTTTAGAAAAGAGGTTCTTTTATTTCCACAGAGGATGAGAGTCTATGAATTCATTCCTAGTTAGTGTGGTTTGATGGGACAAGATATCCTGAAAAGTTGCCATGAACACCCCCCCAAAAGTTACTACATCCAACAGTAAGCAGGAAGCAGTTTGGAAAGAACTATACCCAAATTCCTCAAATATTGCCTATAAATGTTTATTTGCATTTAAGGAGAATATATTATAGCATTGGGTAATGTGCATTGGTATGGATCTTGGTGCGCTGATACAAATATAAGATCAATTTTATTATATATATTTTTTCTGTTCTAGTTTAAGGTATTGTGTTTGTGCAGCTCATTTAAAATATAATGCATAATTAAGAAATATAGGTTAATAGATAGTTTTTTTATAATAATCAAACTTGTCATCATGTTAGTTAGGTTTTCTAGATATATAGAGATATATTTCAGTTAGATAGATAATCTTCATACCTTTCAAAGATGTAAGGAATATGGAATTTAAAATATTTTAATAACTTAGGACTTTTCATAGCAATGAGACACATCTGCTCCTGGCAGCACCAACCTATTTTAGAGGATAATGGACCTCAAATAGGCTTCTCATGGAGTTTGCTAGACATTTGGGAAAGGAACTGCTCTTGCCTGGACTGCTTGATATTATGCTGTATGAACTGGACTTGCAGGACCCACAGAAAAATGCCTGCTGAAATTGCCTAAGAAAGTGTGAAATCCTTCAGGGTTCCTGCTTTATGAAAGAGACGGCCAAAAATGCAGTAGGACACAGAAGAAAGTGACTGACAAACTTCAAATATAAACAAAACAGTCTTTAAAATTTTTCTGCTTCATGGAAAAGGCTGCTGAACACTATCGGCCCACAAGGTTACAGAAGAACTTTGGGTGACTGTCCAGGCAGTGAGATGTCTCTGTCATTTCTCAAGTTTTGGAAGTTGCTTACAATATACTTCCTTTTAACTTAGGTAATATTATATTTTTCTGGGGTCTTTGATGGGATTACAGAACAGATAGCTATAAGTATAGTTTTCCTTAATTATGATAAAAGATAAAGTAGATATAAATATTATAACTGTAATTCTTGCTTGATAACTTATATGTAATTTTACTATGTAAAAATTATAGCCTTCCTTCTTATTTAAACAGAAAAGGGGAAATGGTGTGGGAAGTCCTTCTGTATATGTGTTGCTTTTATTGGATAATGACTAAAAAAGCTATTTTTGGCCAATGGCTTAACAGAATCTTGCCAGGTTGGAAAATATATATAGAGAGAGACAGTAGGCTTCCCTTCCTCAGTAGTCTGAGCGTTAGGATGAATCTTGTGCTTACCAACTCAAGATTCTTATAGAGTTCATTACCTCACCCTCTATTCAATAGTAAAATAAGCATGGTGGATTGGCATAAAAATAGATACAGTGATCAATATTTGAGAATTGAAGAAATAAGTAGACATAATTACAGACACCAGAGTTTTAACAAAGAAATTGTAAATACATAGTGGAGAAAACACAAAATCTTCAACTAGATGTCTGTATGTAAAGAATGAACATGTACCCATTCTTACCAACAGTGCACAAAACTCTGCTCCAAATGGATCAAGTACCTCAATATAAGACAAGATACTCTTAATCTTATAAAAGAGAAATGGAGAAAAGGCTTAAACTCATAGGCCTAGGAAAGGATTCTCTGAACTACTGATAGCACATTCACTAAGATCAACAACTAAAAAATACAATTCACGAAGATAAAAAGTTACTATATGGAAAAGGGTAATATCATGTGAGCAAAGGAACAGGCCACAGAATGTGAAAATACTTTACTAACACTATATCTGACGGATGATTAGTACTTAGAGTATATAAAGAAGAAATAAATCTCTAGAAAACAGATTACCAAATGCCAAAAATGTACTATAGAACTAAGCAGTGAAATATCAAAATATGAAACCCAAATAGGTGAGAAATACTTAAAAAAATATTCAACATTTTGAGCCACCAGGAAAATGCAAATTAAATCACATTGTGATTATATTTTATCCCTATAGGAATGGCTAAAATAAGTTAAATGGTTGATCATTTTGTGAATATGTAGAGAAAGATAGACACTGTCATTGCTGGTAAGAGTGAAAACTTGTACAGCCCCTTTGAGAATTTTCCTGGAGATAGAAGTCTGTCTTCCCAAAGATCCAGGTGCCACTCTTAGGAATATATTCAAAGGACTCTACATTTTAGTATAAAGGTACTTGGTAATTCATGTTCATTGGTGCTCTATTCATAATAGCCAGAAATTAGAAATACTCTAGAAACTATCAATTGACAAATGAATAATAAAATGCGTTGCATTTACATTATGCAATATTACTTAAATGTTAAGAAAGATGAAATTAGCAGGCACATGAGTAAAGGTATAAAACAACCATCCTGAATGAGGTAACCCACATCCCAAAATGTCTTTTTTTCTATGTGGACATTATCTTTGAATTTCTCTCTCTCTCTCTCTCTCTCTCTCTCTCTCTCTCTCTCTCTCTCTCTCTCTCTCTCTCTCTTTGTGTGTTTGTTTGTGTGCATGCATGTGTGTATTTTTAATCTGAATGATCATAGAGATTAGGTTGCTAATAAAGGAGCAGTAGGGAGGAGGAGATCTTCTAAGCAAGGGGAAATAGAGTATAATGTTATAATGAATGAATGAGAAACTAGAACAAAAGGATTAAATGGGGAATAGAATGCAGGCTAGGTCAAGGAGGGAAAATGGGAACAGATAACTAATCCAAGAGACTTTTTGAAAAGTTATACGAAAATCTGCCTCTATAGAGTCTTCATATAGGTAGATAGATAGATAGATAGATAGATAGATAGATAGATGATAGATAGATAGAAACATAGACACATTGATATCTAGATAGATTTATATGTGTTGTGTTTGTGTGTAGATATATAGGCCAACTTCATGACATGTAACCCACATATGGCCTGATTCAAGTGGTCAGGAACCTAAGACTAGATAGACCCTAGGCCCTATGAGAAAAGTTAGCAGTATTTCTCAGTCTGAATCACAAGCTTCTAAAAAAAATATTTCTGATCATCTTAGGAACCCACAACTACAAATTTATTTTTGATGCTACTTCATAACTACAATTTTGCTACTGAATGACATCTCAGTTTTTTTTTTTAGAGTAGTGGAAATATATGTTTTCAGGTGGCGGTGACTCAAAAAATTGACAACCATTGTGCTAAAGGAACAAAGTTATAAAATGTCTTCTAATGACAAATTGCTATACCATAAATCTGTAAATCACTCAACCCTTATAAAGCTTCTTCATACAGTAGTTTGGAATTAATAAAAAGAATCGCAACTGGACATGTGCAAAGAATTGAGAAAGTGCCAGAGTTTGGAACAATAAACACTGAATGACATGTTTTTATCAAAGCCCTGTCCTCAAGTCTTATACTCTATGTAGATGAGCAGGTAGAAAGGTTGTTAGAACCAGACATTTTGGATGACTCCAAGGAAACTGCCTTCCAAATACAACACACTTGATGCACATGTGTACACACAGAGATTGTGACAACATGCACAAGACACGTATTCTTTCAAACCAGACAAAATCCCAGCACTATTTGCAGAAGCAGACACAGAAGTCCACTCCTAAGTTCTACCGTATTTTCAATTGATAACTGTCGAGGAAAGTATAGTCACTGTTATCCAAGAATGTGTTACTTGGTATGTCAACCACACTTGGGGGCAAGCCCATGCCCAGGAATAGTTGGCTACCACAAAACAGACTCTTTGTTTTATGTGATTTTATTTGTTTCATAATTTTTCTTTTAATTTGTTTTGACTATTTTGGTGTTGTATGTTTTGAGAGGGGAGATAAAATGATATTAGGTGTGAAGTGGGGTAGGGGTATCTGGGATGCATTGGGGAAGGAGATCAAAATGTAGAGTTTGAAAAACATTTTAAATGTAAAACAAAAAATAACTTAGAAGAAATCTTTTCCATTTAGTTATTTTTACATGTGTAAGTTTGAAATCTTTTTTATTTTTATTCTTGGTTACATCTATAAATGAATTTAAGAGCCCCTATTTGTATTGACAACTGTGTCTTTATGTGATTAAATGTATTTTTAAATCAAAAGATAAATTATTCATTAAAGTTATTTTCAAGAGAAAAATCAAGCTGTTTGGCTCACAACTGTTACAATGCCAAGTATATACCTAGCTTATTTAAATATGTAAGAACAAAAACTGAAATAAAAATAAACTACAAGAAAATAGAATCAATTTTTGTTTCATTCATTATTAGGTAGAAACTTTCACCTCTTTCCAAACTTTACAACATTTATAAACAAATCACATAAATAAGCTATAAGGCAATTTGAAATATGGGAATATAAGGGCTACAAATATAATAGACCAGAGTTACTGTTTTATGTAAAGAGGGCTTAAAAGTAAATGGGGGGGGAAAAGACGATATACCAAGATAAAGGTCGTGATCAGAACATTTTTCAAATATTCTCTTCATTAGTAATAAAGGAGTTAAACAATTTAAGACATTCATTTTAATTTTACATCATGAGATTCCATAAATATTCTAAACATAATTCTCAGTTTCACTGAAGAAAAGAAGGAAGAGTAACTGCCATGTACTCTTAGTGAAGGTGTTCTTAGTAGGACATTACCCTTGAGAAGTATGTTAAGAAGTCGAATAAATCCTCACTTTGCCTGATGAGTTTTCCTTACAATTTTCTGCAACAAAATTATCAGATAAAAGTGCATGTATGTGAGTTTTATATTTTTTAATATTTAACAAAAATACTCCTTATTTACATAATGATGTAGTTATTTTGGAATTTATTTTGAGGTATTCAATATTGAACCTACTGTATTGTGTATACTAGTGAAATATTCTGTTATCAACCTACATCTCATCCATATCAGACTACAACAAATCAAAACTCAACAAATTAAAATCCAGCATTGTGGCATCCAGTCACAATGGATACATCTACAAAACAACTCCCTTGCCTAAGGCTCTGGGAACATTTGGAAAGAAGTCAGAAAGACTGTAGGAGCCAGGGTCAGGGAGTTTTCTGTGAGATGATGTTTCCTAGTAATGTTGGAAGCCATACCTAGAAAGCCTCACCAACATGATTGCCATGATGTCCAATAAAAAGGATGACAACAATAGATTTTCCAAAGTGCATGAGGAAAGACCATGAGTCCTCAATCCAATACAAAGAACCACACACAATTAAGGAATGCTCAGATTGGGAAAACAGTATTCCCCTAAGGAAGACCATTCCAAATTGTTAACAAATATCACATGGTCAATCCTGACCATACAAGTAAGATTTATACAGACTGAGTGAGTTGTATTTATATACATATGTATATACTGATTGATATAATATATATATATATATATATATATATATATATGTAACAGTTTTTGAAAAATGAGGCCAGTCATGAATTTAAAAGTGAATAAGGAGAGGTAAAAGTGGAAATTTAGAGGGAGGAAAAGGAAAAGGTAAATAAATTAGCCATATTATAATCTTAAGAAAAGTAAAACAGCCGGGCGGTGGTGGCGCATGCGTTTAATCCCAGCACTCAGGAGGCAGAGGCAGGCAGATCTCTGTGAGTTCGAGGTCAGCCTGGTCTACAAGAGCTAGATCCAGGACAGGAACCAAAAGCCACGGAGAAACCTTATCTCGAAAAATTCAAAAAAAAAAAAAAAAAGAAAAGAAAAGTAAAACAGTGGAAATAATAACAAAAATTTTAATATGTGTGGCAAAGACTTTCCAGAGTATAATTAGAAGGAAACTTATCTATGGGGATTACATTTCAACTAACATTAGTGAAACATAAATATTAATATTGACCGTCATTTCTGGACAGTTTATATAAAATGTGTAAGGAGGGAAATGCAAGAGAATGCCACAATATGCAGATAAAAATCATCTTTTAAATATGAAATAAGATGTTAGCTTAACTTTATTTTCATACTGTTAGAAATTGTGCACATTAAACATTATTACTTCTGTGATTATTGTAAAATAATATAAAATGCAAAAGAATGAAGATGGAAGAGATTAAAGAAAAATCAACTTTGGAAATATGTTTTCTGAGGACAGGATCACATTTACGTTTGGTGGCCCTCCAGAACATTATGTATCCTGTTACCTTCACCTGTCTTCTTATGTCTATCCTGACATCAGACTGTTAATGATAGATAAGAGTAAATGCCCATTATCAATATATTGTTCTTAATAGCCCTCAATATGTTTAGAAATTTAGCATATATGAGTCACACACAGATATATTTTCTCATGTATTAGAAAGTATGTACATAATTTAAATTATTGAATCTATGAATCAAGGTGTCAAGCATATTCAAAACCAGCATTACAGGTGAAGCTTCTAAAAATAATAGCTAGTCACATATATAGATATTCCAATTCAGTATGGCTTGGCTTGGGTACTGGGTATCATTCACAAAAGCCACCAGAGTTTCTTCTGAATCCTTAAAACTTGGGAGTGTTTTATGTTTTTTTGTTTATGTTTTAAACATAAACAGAAGGATTTTCACTTACACACAAGTATTTGATTCTGTCTTCAGTGTCCATGGCGGTAGATTTTGGTTACTATTAGAATTTTTATGCTATTCTTTTGAACTCTATGATTTTGTCTTGATGAATTACTCAGTGACGAAATATTACAGCCATCATAGTTACACATTTGAACTTCCCTGAATCGCATACTAGTAAATGATGCCTAACAGCCTTATTTTGCAATTTTCAAATAAATAATAAAAAAACGATAAATGTTGCCTCAAGTTTCAAAAGAGGATCTTTTGAGTTCCTTTAGTTGAACTGACTGATTCACATTACTAACAAACACTCCAAGCTTTGAGTTCATTGTGAGCATGGGCTGGGGGAGTACTAAACTGACTTGTTATGACTCTTCAGGTAGGAAGGCAAGAAGAAATTAGGCAGATGAAAGCTTAGTATATTACAATTTTGCAATGAATGTTTATTTCAAAAGTGAATATGGGGACTTTAAAGTAGATCTTACAAATTTCCAAGTGACAGGGATTCATGGCCACTGGCTCTCCTATCCCTGTGCTTTTTTGGCTTTCCAGCTCATCTGCCCTGTACCTGATCCAATGTATGTAATTCCTCTATTATTTTCATCACTTCCTGGGGATATTTCCTTAGGGTCTCAAGTGTGATCCACTACCATGTTGAATGCTCTGTTTATTGCAGAACTAAATGAAGCATGCCCAGCAGCATCTGAAAACAATTAAAAAATAATTGAAATGAGCTGTGGTCTCTTGTAGACTCATTAAGATTTTTATTTCATCTTCCACACATTGGAGAGATTCAGATCTGAACCTCCTATCTCACTGGCCTCCTGCTGGTTCAAGAGATCCCTTGGCAGGGGCAGAAAAAGGACCATCCGTTTCTGTGCAGAGAGTGTTCTCCAAATGACCACGCAGGGAAAAGTCTTGATGACTGCCAAGAGGCTTCAGTGGGAGGAGATATCTCTCTGTTTGCTGCCTTTGAGCAGCTGCTCTATGAATTAATAAACATCAGTGTGGATATGCACACATCCTTATTAAGAATCTGCAAACACATTAATCAGGCCACTCACATGCAACTCAGGAATTAAAGCTAGCTTTTCTATTGCATTTCTCAGAGAGAAAGTCAGAGGCAGAGAAACAAGAGAAAAGCAAACTGACAGAAAGGACAGAGAAGAAACAGGAAGATATCAACACCTTCTTCTGTAGGAGAGGAGATAATAGAAAGTTTGGGAACACTCCAGGAAAGATATATTTCAAAAGTTTTCAGTGCCTTTATTAAGATAACATAGTAGTTAAATACACTAAAACATATAACTTCTTTGATGGTTTTGTTATGTCAAAATATATGGCCATATTTTTCTATAGTATATAACAACAAGTATCACCTGACTCATTCATCCCATTTCTTCATGTGTGGTATGTGTGTGTATGTGCACACACGCATGTGCACATGCACATGAAAATTTAGCTGGGTGGTAATTATTCTTAGAGAGATATTTAACATGAATCATTGACAAGTATGAGGAAATGAGATTAGCTCTTAGTATGAAGAATGATTTAGATGTGAGAGTGGAATAATGTGTGTGTAAGAAAGATAAAGGTCGTATTTTATTAAAGCAGTGGTATTTGTGCAGATGATTCCATAGATATCACTGTGCATTTGCATTCTTCTCAAGAAAGAGACTGGCAAGCTCCAAAGTACAATTGATCTTTCAATTTTCTCAATTTCAGAAAGATCTGATGACCCCTAGACTCATCCTAAAATGTTCACACCCTCTCATCTGCAGAACACTGGAATCACTGTTGGTTCTAAGAAACTGTGCTGGTTGAGCTAGGAGGGCTGCAATCCCCTTAGTTTCTTCAAAAATTTCTGGAGAGTTAAGGAAGCACACAGAAAACAATTTTTCATATGCAATAATCCTTTCACATGATGTATATTTTAAAGTATTTCCATATATTTCTGAAACAGAAAATACCATGTCTTTTATTTCATTTTCT
>CADCXT010001864.1:0-11169 GCA_902806775.1 Microtus agrestis | reverse complement strand
CAGAAAGCATTCAGCTCCGCTCAGAGACAGAAGCCTCAGAGAGAGACACCATGCTCCTGTCCAGCGGGCAGACGGGATAGCTCTGCTCTCTGAGGCAGAGGGATGAAACTCCGACTCAAGATGGATGTAGGCTAGAATCTTCCTGGTAAGCACACCTCGTGGTGCTATTCACCTGATTAGAAATGGGTTAAGAGGTTGAAGCTAATGGGCCAAGCAGTGCTTAAAAGAATACAGTGTCCGTGTAATTATTTCGGGTAAAGCTAGCCGTGCAAGCGGCTGGGGTGTTGGGGACGCAGCCCCGCCACTGCTATTTCAACAGATGGCTGCCCAACGTGAGGATAACTGAATCCACAAAAAGCCTGAAAAAGCTTGGGAAAGAGTAAAGCATGTTTTCTTGGTAGCAGCGATTTCTCGAGTCTACTCTGCTTGCTAGAGGCAAGCAAGAGCTCTCATCTGAGAGAGGCTTCCTGACTCAGCTCCAGCTGCAAAACCCTGCAGCTCATTAAGAGGTCCTGCCACGAAACACTTAAACTGTGTTGACGAAAAGCTGAATGCATGGTTTTCGGTTTTCAGCCGTAGCAGGAAAAAAGCTGCGCAGTTTAAAAATGCTGGCTTTCTGGGCTGTCCTGCCAGAGCAAACTCTGACTCTTTTACAGGGGCGGGTCATGTGGTTTGCAAGCCCAGGCTGCGGAAGCTCGCTTGCTGGCAAGGACCTTGAAACACTGTAGAGTGTGGCACTGAAGGCGGCTCTGGCCGGTACCTCAGCCATGAGGCTGGAAAGCTAAGGAATGGACTGGATCTAGCTGGCAAAGCCACGGCTTTAGTCCTACTGAGATTGCTTGGTAAATTGAAGACTCATGTATTCAGAAAAAGAGAGATATAGAGTAAAGAGAGATTCAAAGACAAAGAAAATTTCTAAATGATTTACAGTGTGTTGAAAATATATGCAGACTAAAAGTTGAAGTTCTTAAAGTAAAAAACAATTAAAAAAGGAAGAGAGTTGTTGTGTGTGGTAGTACACGCCTTTAATCCCAGTGCCTAGAAGGCAGAGACAAACAGATCTCTGTGAGCTCAAGGTGTGGTAGCATACACCTTTAATCCCAATGCCTGGGAGGCAGAGATGGAAGGATCTCTGAGAGTTCAAGGACAGCCTGGTCTACAGAGTTATTCCAGGACAAAGATACAGAGAATATAAAATAAAAGTAAAAATAAACAAAATAGAGGTTAAAATAAAACGCACAAAGATGGAAAATACACAGAGAATCTTGATACTGTATGCTATTGTGCTTTCTTTGAATTGTTTGAATGCTGAGGAAGGAGCAACAGCTGCTAAAAGATATTTGTTTATAAATGCTGCTGGACTAATCCAACATAGATATTCTGGAAATTCCTTGACTTTGAGATTTGGATCTAAGGACATGATACTTTGGAAAGGAGTTTCTTGTTTTGTTTTCACAGAGGATGAGACCCTGTTCATTTCTTCTATTCCAATATGGTATGATGGACCACGCCCTCCTGAACGGTTGCTGTAAAACATCTTCAGAAAATTGCTTCGCTCAACTGCCGAGATGAAACTAGCACACAGGTTATACCATGAAAGACCTAATTAACGACGCCCTCATTCAGCAGGAAGCAGTTTGGAGAGAAAAAACTGCGCCCATGTGTTCTTTTACATTTAAAGGGGGATATGATATAGGTATGAATAATTTGCATTAGTATAGATTTTGCTTTATTGATAGAGATTTAAGGTCAATTTTGTTATATGTATATGTATTTCTGATCTTGGTTAAGGTACTGCGATTGTGTAGTTCATTTAAAAATGTAACGTATATAGGTTGTTAATAGATAATCATATATTTTAGATAGGCATTCTTCATATCTTTCAAAGGCTAGAGAATATGGCATTCTAAATGTTTTAATAACTTAGGACTTTTCATGACAATGAGACACTCTGCTCCTGGCAGCACTAATTTACTTCAAGAGAAAGATGGGCATCGAAGAGGATTCTTATGGAGTTTGATAGCCATTTGGGCAAGAAACTGCTCTTGCCTGGACTATTGCATAAACTGGACACAGAGAACCCGCAGAGAGAGGACTACTGAACTTGCCTAAAGGTGAGATGATCTTTCGGGGTTCCTGATTCATGAAAGAGTCTGCAAGACATTCTTCAGGACAAGCAAATAGTGACTGCCTTTGAAATTTCCTGCTTTGTGGAATGTCTGCTGAAAACTATGGGCCTGTAGGCCGAAGATGGATGCCCCAACGGTACAGAGAAACTTTGGGTGACTGTACAGGCAGCGAGAAGTCTCTGTCGTTTCTAGAGTTTTGAAAATTGCTCACTTTTTATTTGCTTAGGTAATATTGTATTTGCTATGTTAAAGTTAAAGCCTTTCCTTTTTGTTTAAACAGAAAAAGGGGAAGTGATGTGGGAGTGTCATATCAATCTGTTGATTTCATTGGATAAGCAATAAATAAACTGCTTGGTCCCGATTGGTTAGAACATAGGTGGGTGGAGTAAACAGAAGAAAATGCTGAGAGGAAGAGGAAGTGAGGTCAGAAAGCATGCAGCTCCGCTCAGAGCCAGACGCCTCAGAGAGAGACACCATGCTCCTGTCTAGCGGGCAGACAGGATAGCTCTGCTCTCTGAGGCAGAGGGATGAAACTCCGATCCAAGATGGATGTAAGCTAGAATCTTCCCGGTAAGCGCAATGATTAGAAATGGGTTAAGAGGTTGAAGCTAATGGGCCAAGCAGTGCTTAAAAGAATACAGTGTCCATGTAATTATTTGGGGTAAAGCTAGCCTTGCAAGCGGCCGGGGTGTTGGGGACGCAGCCCTGCCGCTGCTATTTCAACAGGAAATGTCATTAATCCCAGCAGTTGCAGGGCCAGGGACAGTAGATGTCTGTGAGTCTAGGTTAACCTGGTCTACATAATGACATACAGGCCAGACATGGCTATATAATGACTAAGACCCGACATGCAAGGAAAAGAATAAAGTCAACATTTTAACTAATAATTGATGGTTAACAATTAAATATAAGAATGAAATTATCTTAATCACAATCTACTGTTTAATTTATAAATAATATGAACCAGAGAGTGCCAGAAACTAAGAGAGATCATTGCACACTGGAGATGCTATTATCAAATTTTCCTAAGTGTGTTAGAGAAAGAGAGATCAGTGAGCATTTAAACAGCTAATGTTGTCCCGACAGATAAGAAATAACTTTAATTATGAAGTGAAAGCATGATGAAGCAGTTTTATATAAGAATCTTAATCATGAGTGGCCTGCCTGCACCGTGCAGGTAGATAGGGCGTTGTTTACAAGCTACCCAACCAGCAAGGAGTGCTGATCTCGGCACCAGAAGAACCTTCTCGGGGTGAGTGCCTCTCTGACCCGCGGCCGAAGCGGGCCAGGGAACTGTTTCCTGCAGGCCCTATACTCCTGCATACCGCCTCTCTCTTCATACCTAACCCAGCGGGTCTCCAGAACCCTCCCTCACTTCTCTCTCCCTGCCATCTCTGGGCAAATAACATCACCCAGCTCAGCCCGTTTGGGCGCTGGGGCAGTATCCAGAGGGCAGCCGGGCGGGCGCGAATTCCTCTGGCCTCAGTAGCCTGCCTGCACGTGCAGGTAGGCACCTAGTTTACAAGCTTCCCAACCAGCAAGGAGAGCTGATCTTGGCTCCAGGAGATCCATCACTGGGGCACGTAGAGAGCCATCACGGGAGAGTCCCAACACAGGGAAGTAACATCAGTGGGCAAGGAGACCTGATCCTGTAAAAGAAGATCCTTAGGGGAGCATTTGGAGGAAGAGATGGGCAGGCGCCAATGCAGGAATTCACCCAACAATCTGAAAAACAGCGTGAAACCACCTGAACCCAGGGACCCCACATCAGGAGGTCATGAACACCTTAATCAAGAAGAAGGAGAAAAATGGAATCTTTGAAAGTGATTGACATCCTTAAACAGCATGTAAAAAACGCCCTCATGGAAATGGATGAGAAGTATAACAGAAAGTTTGAAGAATTTAATAAATCAGTGAATGATACCCTCATAGAGATAGATGAGAAGTATAACAGAAAGTTTGAAGAATTGAATAAATCAGTGAATGATACCCTAGGAAACCAAGGAAAAACAATCAAACAGATAATGGAATCAGTTCAAGACCTGAAAACTGAAATGGAGACAAGGAAGAAAACACAAACAGAGGGCCGTCTGGACATTGAGAATCTAGGTAAACGAATAGAAACTACAGAAACGAGTATAACCAACAGAATACAAGAGATTGAAGAAAGAATCTCAGACGCTGAAGATACCATAGAGAAAATAAACGCACTGATCAATGAAAACAGCAAATCCAACAAGCTCTCATCACAAAACATTCAGGAAATCTGGGACACAATAAAAAGACCAAACCTAAGAATAATTGGAGTTGAAGAAGGAGAAGAAGTGCAGCTCAACGGTCCAGAAAATATATTTAATAAAATTATAGAAGAAAACTTTCCCAATCTAAAGAAAGATATACCTATGAAGATCCAAGAAGCTTACAGAACACCAAATAGGCTGGATCAAAAAGAACATCCCCTCGCCATATAATAATCAAAACACAAAGCATACAGAATAAAGAAAGAATATTAAGAGCTGCAAAGGAAAAAGGCCAAGTTACTTATAAAGGCAAACCCATCAGACTTACACCTGACTTCTCTTTGGAAACCATGAAAGCCAGAAGGTCCTGGATAGATGTACTGCAGAAACTAAGAGACCATGGATGCAAGCCCAGACTACTATACCCAGCCAAACTTTCGTTCACTATAAATGGAGAAAACAAAATTTTTCAAGATAAAAACAAATTTAAACAGTATGTAGCCACAAATCCAGCCTTACAGAAAGTAATAGAAGGAAAATCACAAACCAAGGAGTCCAACAAGGCTCACAATAACTCAGATATCTAGAGTCCCTTCACCAACACATCTCAAAGAAGGAAACACACAAACTCTACTACTAGAAAAATGACCGAATGAACAACCACTGGACATTAATATCACTTAATGTCAATGGACTCAACTCATCTATAAAAGGCACAGGCTAAGAGATTGGATACGGAAACAGGATCCAACACTCTGCTGTCTACAAGAAACACACCTCAAACACAAAGACAGGCAACTACTCAGAGTAAAGGGCTGGGAAAAGGCTTATCAAGCAAATGGACCTAAGAAACAAGCAGGGGTGGCCATACTAATTTCTAACAAAGTTGATTTCAAACTTAAATCAATCAGAAGAGATGGAGAGGGACATTTTATACTCATAACAGGAACAATTCATCAGGAGGAAGTCTCAATCCTGAATATCTATGCCCCTAATGTAAAAGCACCCACGTACGTAAAAGAAACATTACTAAAACTCAAGGCTGCCATCAAACCGCACACACTAATAGTAGGAGACTTCAACACTCCTCTCTCACCAATGGACAGGTCAATCAGACTGAAACCTAACAGAGAAATAAGAGAATTAATGGAGGTAATGAATCAAATGGACTTAACAGACATCTATAGAACATTCCACCCAAAAAGAAAAGAATATACCTTCTTCTCTGCAGCTCATGGAACCTTCTCGAAAATTGACCACATACTCGGTAACAAAGCAAACTTCCACAGGTACAAAAAATATGCATAACCTCCTGCGTCTTATCAGATCACCATGGATTAAAGTTAGAATTCAACAACAAAGCTACACCCAGAAAGCCTACAAACTCATGGAAACTGAACAGTCAACTACTGAACCACACATGGATCAAGGAAGAAATAAAGAAAGAGATTAAAGTCTTCCTTGAATTCAATGAAAATAAAGAAACAACCTACTCAAACTTATGGGACACTATGAAAGCAGTCCTGAGAGGAAAGTTCATAGCACTAAGTGCCCACTTAAAGAAAACAGAGAAAGCACACATTGGAGACTTAACAACCCACCTGAAAGCTCTAGAAAAAAAAAGAAGCAGACTCTCCTAAGAGGAGTAGAAGACTGGAAATAATCAAACTGAGGGCAGAAATCAATAAAATAGAAACACAGAAAACTATCCAAAGAATCAATGAAACAAAAAGCTGGTTCCTGGAGAAAATCAACAAGATCGATAAACCCCTATCCAAACTAATCAAACGGCAGAGAGAGAATATACAAATTAATAAGATCAGAAATGAAAAGGGTGACATAACAACAGACACAGAGGAAATTCAGAGAATATTGAGATCGTACTACAAAAGCCTGTATGCCACAAAACTGGAAAATGTGGAAGAAATGGACACTTTTTTAGATAAATACCATATACCAAAGCTAAACCAAGACCAGGTGAAAGATCTAAATAGACCTGTTAGTCGTGAAGAATTAGAAACTGTTATCAAAAACCTCCCTACCAAAAAAAAGCCCAGGTCCAGATGGTTTCAATGCGGAATTCTACCAGAACTTCCAAGAAGACCTAATACCTATACTCCTTAAGGTATTTCACAATATAGAAACAGAAGAGTCGTTGCCAAATTCCTTTTATGAAGCTACAGTTACTCTGATACCAAAACCACACAAAGACTCAACCAAGAAAGAGAATTACAGGCCAATCTCGCTCATGAACATCGACGCAAAAATCCTCAACAAAATACTGGCAAACCGAATCCAAGAACACATTAGAAAAATTATCCATTATGACCAAGTAGGCTTCATCCCAGGGATGCAGGGCTGGTTCAACATACGAAAATCTATCAATGTAATCCATCATATAAATAAACTGAAAGAAAAAAACCATATGATCATTTCATTAGATGCAGAAAAAGCATTTGACAAAATTCAACATCCCTTTATGATAAAAGTCTTGGAGAGATTAGGGATACAAGGGACATACCTAAATATAATAAAAGCTATTTACACCAAGCCGACAGCTAACATCAAATTAAATGGAGAGAAACTCAAAGCCATCCCACTGAAATCTGGAACAAGACAAGGCTGTCCACTCTCTCCATACCTCTTCAATATAGTGCTTGAAGTGTTAGCGATAGCAATAAGACAACACAAGGGGATCAAGGGGATTCGAATTGGCAAGGAAGAAGTTAAACTTTCGTTATTTGCAGATGATATGATAGTGTACATAAGCGACCCCAAAAAACTCCACCAAAGAACTCCTACAGCTGATAAACACCTTTAGTAATGTGGCCGGATACAAGATCAACTCCAAAAATCAGTTGCCCTCCTTTACACAAAGGATATGGAAACAGAGAGGGAAATCAGAGAAGCATCACCTTTCACGATAGCCACAAACAGCATAAAATATCTTGGGGTAACGCTAACCAAGGAAGTGAAAGATTTATTTGACAAGAACTTTAAGGCATTGAAGAAAGAAATTGAAGAGGATACCAGAAAATGGAAGGACCTCCCCTGCTCTTGGATTGGGAGGATCAACATAGTAAAAATGGCAATTCTACCAAAAGCAATCTATAGATTCAATGCAATTCCCATCAAAATCCCATCAAAGTTCTTCACAGATCTTGAGAGGACAATAATCAACTTTATATGGAAAAACAAAAAACCCAGGATAGCCAAAACAATCTTATACAATAAAGGAACTTCCGGAGGCATTACCATCCCTGACTTCAAACTCTATTACAGAGCTACAGTAATGAAAACAGTCTGGTACTGGCATAAAAACAGAGAACTCGATCAATGGAATCGTACAGAAGACCCGGATCTTAACCCACAAACCTATAAACACCTCATTTTTGATAAAGGAGCTAAAAACATACATTGGAAGAAAGAAAGCATCTTCAACAAATGGTGCTGGCACAATTGGATTTCAACCTGTAGAAAAATGAAAATAGACCCATATCTATCACCATGCACAAGACTCAAGTCCAAATGGATCAAAGACCTCAATATCAATCTTTACACACTGAACCTGATAGAAGAGAAAGTGGGAAGTACCCTACAACAGTTGGGCACAGGAGATCGCTTCCTATGTTTAACCCCAGAAGCACAGGCATTAAGGGAAACACTGAACAAATGGGACCTCCTGAAACTGAGAAGCTTCTGTAAAGCAAAGGATACTGTCACTAAGACAAAAAGGCAACCTACTGATTGGGAGAAGATCTTCACCAACCCAGCAACAGACAAGGGCCTGATCTCCAAAATATATAAAGAACTCAAGAAACTAAACTTTAAAATGCTAAATAACCCAATTAAAAATTGGGGCACTGAGCTGAACAGAGAATTCTCAACAGAAGAATTCCAAATGGCCAAAAGACACTTAAGGTCATGCTCAACTTCCTTAGCGATCAGGGAAATGCAAATCAAAACAACATTGAGATATCATCTTACGCCTGTCAGAATGGCTAAAATCAAAAACACCAATGATAGTCTTTGCTGGAGAGGTTGTGGAGGAAGGGGTACCCTCATCCATTGTTGGTGGGAATGCAATCTTGTGCAACCACTTTGGAAATCAGTGTGGCGGTTTCTCAGGAAAGTCGGGATCAACCTACCTCTGGACCTAGCAATACCACTCTTGGGAATATACCCAAGAGATACCCTATCACATGACAAAAGCATTTGTTCAACTATGTTCATAGCAGCATTGTTTGTTATAGCCAGAACCTGGAAACAACCTAGATGTCCCTCAGTGGAAGAATGGATGAAGAAAGTGTGGAATATTTACATACTAGAGTACTACTCAGCAGTAAAAAACAATGACTTCTCGAATTTTGCATGCAAATGGATGGAAATAGAAAACACTATCCTGAGTGAGGTATCCCAGACCCAAAAAGAGGAACATGGGATGTACTCACTCATAATTGGTTTCTAGTCACAAATTGTGGTCATTGAGTCTATATTCTGTGATACTAAAGAAGCTAAATAAGAAGGTGAACCCAATGAGGGCTGCTGAAAAGCCAAGGTCAATGGCACAGGGTTTTGATCCTACTTCATGTTCTGGCTTGGTGGGAGCCTAGCCAGTTCGGATGTTCACCTTCCTAGACCAGGATTGAGGGGGGAGGACTTTGTACTTCCCACAGGGCAGGGAACCCTGACTGCACTTCGGTCTGGATAAGGAGGGAGAGGAGGGGGGAGGCGGGGAGGAGTGGGAGGAGGGGGAGGGAAATGGGAGGCGGGGAGGAGGCAGAAATTTCTCTTTTTTCCAATATAAAAAAAACTAAAAAAAAAAAAAAAGGATAGCTTACAAACTTTTGGTTGGATGTCCAATGGTTAAAGCTCTAGTGATAATATTCTTATAGGAGACCTTGAGCTGCTAGGTAAAATTCTTACCAAAAACAGTTTCCAATAGAGAGCTTAAAACAGCTGCCTAACAGGTACTCAAGCAGGTAAAATATAAATCAACAGATAAAGTATACAATAATCAACAAATACAGTATATTAATTATAATTCAGATATGGCAAGTGTGTATATTAAATGTAAAACTTATTCTACAACAGTTTTATAAAACATGAGGCTTATGGCTAAATCTTATCAGTTTTGCTTGTTAAGATATTAAGTTCTTAATTTAAACCAGTAGCCTGTCTGATATAAAAGGACAGGATAGAATCTGGATAATGGTTTAACAAAATTTTGACTAGGATCAAGGTTTCTTATACTAAACAGTAGACTCACTGATAATTTTTAAGATTGATTCCTGGATATTTGCCTTTGCTAAATTCAAAGGCCAAAAACAATGGTCTTTTCCCAGATCATTGCTACAATTTATGCACCTGTATTTTGCTAAAGCTATAGCAAAAAATCCCTTAAAGGATTTTATGCTAAATTTTACAATTGGCTCTTCCAATGGAGGAACTGCATATATGGCTAATTATAATAAAAATTATGGAGCATAACAAGGCTCCTTCAAAGCAACTCATACAAGTTGACAGCAGATCCTGATGCAAACGGATCTGGCTTGTTGACACCAAGCTGACCTTTGCTAAGACAAGGGAAAAGCCCTTGCAATGCATCATGAAAAAACCCGACCTATATATATTTGGGGTCGAGGATGTGTTTGTGCTTTTTTCACAGAAAGAAAATGAATTCTGAACGTGATGTCGAGGCTGCGGACACAGAAGTGTTCCAGACTTCCAGAGGTGATTGAGGAGAGATCTTTGGTCCGGTCTTCCCTACCCCCAAGGAAAGGAGCGCCTGCTGACAAAACCAGCTACACCACTCTGCATGGTGTCACCCAGCCCCCAGAATCCAGGGAGACCCGGCTGACATAAGGGCCAGGATGTGCTCCATGTACCTGAAACCAGCTCGCCTCACCCTGGCTACCCCACCTGTCCAGGAGCACAAATGCTAAACTGCTTCTGCAGCTTGAACTCTGGTCTGCTTTGGAGCTGAGTTGCAGACTAAACATCAGACTGCTTTAAACCTTGGGACACAGAACTCATCTTAATTAAAATATTAACCTCTCTTCACTTAAGAAGGGGGAAAATTGGGGGTTCCTGTGACTGTTGCCCAGAGGCTGGAACTGGCGATATATGATAACAACAATGTAGGTCATTGTACTCCCACTGAATTTGAGCTAATGATACTTGTAACTGCTTATAGATAATGGGTAAAGTCTGACACATGTTGTAAAGTGTTTGGTTTTAATGCATAGGTTTAAAATTTTGGATTTTGAGCCCTTTTACACTGCCCTAATTTTTTGGCAGGCAGCACACGTAACTTTATGTGGAGTAGGCACTTAGGAATGTGGTCATTCCATAGGCCAGACTAAAAGGTGAATACTGGGTTGGGAAAAAGCCCTTTCTTCTTATCTGGAGATGGAGTTATTGGTGCCAAAACTATATCATTATATCTTTTGTTTGAGGAGCTCTTCAGAGTCTTTTCATTAATGACAGACTGAGGGACCCAATGACGGGAGTTAATGTGGATCCTCACCTGAAGAGCACACCATACAGAGGTTGTAGAAACCGGCTCAACATGGCATGGTTCAGGTATGAGGGTGCTCTCCACATGGCCTAAGACAGGGTACCCTGTGATCTGCTTACTTTAATCCTGCTAGATGCCTTTTACTTGAGGAGCTCCAAGGA
Organism: Microtus agrestis; assembly: GCA_902806775.1. Lineage (NCBI taxonomy): Eukaryota > Metazoa > Chordata > Mammalia > Rodentia > Cricetidae > Microtus > Microtus agrestis. The sequence goes on along the minus strand of CADCXT010001864.1, from coordinate 119 downwards.
CGGGCGACTTATGGCAGGATAATCCCCCAACCTAAGGCAGGGCCCTGGGAACCCTAGGAAGGGTAAGGGGAAAAAAAAAAGGCCTGGTCCCCACTTGACCTAGTAGTCATCGGGCACCC